>CXYZ01021177.1:125789-190699 GCA_900006705.1 Sonneratia caseolaris
ACTGGTCAAACACCCGCCCGCCCGCCCGCCCACTCCCATAAGATAGTTTCAGAACATGCAGCCCTGTGTATATGCTGTGCTACGTACACTATGAGACATTTACATGCAGACAAAGAGGACAAACGAACGAATTACCAACAACAGCATAGTTTTTAAAACTGAACCGGGCCGGAAACCGGTCAAGGTATGGATTCATGGATCGGACCGGAGGTTCAATGGGTTGAATCGCATGTTTAATAAATAATATTAATAATATAATATTTCAATAAATTGATATAATATTATAATTTAACTATGATTTATAATCAAAATTATTAATATAATTATAATATTAGTCCCAAATTCAACATAAAATATAAATATAAGTCTAGTAAAATAAAATAAGTATATTATAATAGGTTTTTATGTTTATTCTTAATTTTAAGTTGACCGGTTTTCTCATCGGTTCAATTGAATTTATTGGTTCGAGTGAGAACCGGCCGGTTCAATTAGATTTGACCTCATTTAAATTATAATTGGATTTTTTGAGAACCGGACTGGGTGAATGGCCGGTTCCTGGTCGAACCGGCTGCCCCGGTCCGGTTTTTTAAACTATGAACAACATATGGATAAAATAATAGCCAAATTTTGCTGTCCACTTAAGGAGAGCTCGTAACCGATACTAGAAAATGAAACCCCACAAGCAACAAACTAATGGACCAACGGAATGGAATGTATTATCGTATATGCGCGCACGCACACACACTCGCATTATATTTATGTCTTTATATGTTAGTTGTTTGTTAGGAAAATTTTTCAATACAGTCAACAGTGGGAAAAATGTTAAAAGGGAAGGGTGGTGAAGCCGAAGTTGGTTCAAATTAACATGTATATATACATATATATATATATATAGAATATGCATATTATTTATTTCATAACTAGTTTACAGGTTCACTTACCGGACGGTCCCTCAGCAGCTTGACCTTGCCCAGACGACAAGAGGAAACCAATTTCATATACGTTCCATCCTCTCTCCTTCATGTATCCTCCCTTGAAAATAAATTTTGATATAATAAAATTATTGAGAAAATCTCGAGTATAATATTTTTGTAATGATGAGATTCCTAAATAAATCTCTTTATTATTCCATCTAATTAGTTTGTTTTTTTTTTACCAAAAACAAAACAAAAACAGAAGATGGAGTGTGGATGAGCATTTAAATGGTGAGGATTTTTATGATATGTTTGCGTCTGTCATCCAACTCGGTCTCGATTATTGAGCTCACCGTTCACTGTTAATGAAATTTCTGTTATCAGTTGCACTTGTTATTCATTATCCTCAACCTCCTAAATTCTGAGTCAATAGCCAAGTCTTCAATCAACTTGTATTTAATGATTACGGTGGGCTGAATTTCAAACAAAAAGGAGAGGCGAGTGTGTCGGCCGCGAGGAACCTTCCAAGAACATGACGATTGTTCACACTATAGCCCCTTTTTCTTTGGTGGAGTTGAGAGCGGGACATGTACTTGGCGACCTAATTAAATTAATAATAGACTACCAAAAGATGTCGACCGCACATTCCAGTCCCAAGATTTAGACACTTTCTGCTCCTTAATTAATTATATAAAGTTTTACTTTGGTAAAATACATATTATGTTTATAAGATACATATACGTGTGTGTGTGTTTGTACGATAAAGATTAGGGGCCAATAATTGAGGAATCTCTGCAACAGGAAAACTACAATACAAGACCAGGAGGTACGAGAAACTAGGCAAACGGAAAAAAAGAAAAGGGCAGCAGATTCACTTTCAGTGGTCATTTGGACTTGACGCAGCACAGACACACATAGAGAGGAGATTCACTGTTGCTTCTCAAAAGCAAAACAAATCAATGTCTTGGTCGGGCTGTTGGTGATTTGGTGTTGATGCGAGCTTCATCCATCCCCATAGCATGATCCTCCCCACTGTATTCAATTATTTGAGCAATTCCTTTCCTATATTGTACAGTGAATGAGCTAAGCTGTTGGACCCTTTGTTTAAAGTTTTGATTCCCTTTTCTCCCTTTTTTTTTTTCCACGGGCCCTAACTTCTGAACCTTTCTCCACGGTGTGGTGCGATTCGATTTCAAGAAATTTAAGTCTAATAATAAGAAAGAGAAACTCGGGGAGAACATTTACAAGAATACATTAACCACCAAAAAAAAATGCAAATTACATGAGGGAAAGGCTTTTGGCCCTGTTGCATCATACTAACTTGGAAAAGAAGAGGATACGGGTTCGATTTTCACCTGGAAGACCGACCACCGCTCTTTGATACTTTTCCCCTTCCTATACCTTCCAGGATCATCAGCCACTTTCCAATAGTACATTTTACACGATCAAGAGACAACTTCTTTGCTATTTTCTGTATGCAAAGAAGAAAGGAAGGAGCCGATCAATATGAGCAGGCTAGTCTATGAACGACACGATCTCTGAGGATTCCACTGTAGAGGGCCTTTCTGTTAGCAGGCATTCGGCTGACTCTGTCACTTATCTTCTTGAACGTTGGTGAGGAGTTTGAAGCAGATGATGCTGTTGATGATGGGGACGAGGAGATGGAGGAATCATACTCAATACTGCTATTATGTGTCCGGCTGCTGATTATCATCCCGTGTTTTCTCTTGAATTCCTCGCTGTAACCAACTGGATCCACAACATCCTCTGCAAAGTGCACCCTCTTCTTCTTTGTCTTCTTCTTCTTCTCAGATCTCCTCTTCCCATCTGTTGATGCAACACAGTTTCCACGCACGCCCGGCAAGAATTTAGCTCAATCCAGTAAAAAGGGTACCTCAAAAGAATGAATCTTCGGACAGGAAATGAAAAGAGGGGAAAGTAGGAGAGGAAGAAGCAGTTAAGAACATAATACCAGAAGACAAACAAGAACGGAGGGCATGCTGAGAAGACCGCGGATCAATTTGCCCAGTCACTGGGAATTGATGAGCAGAAGCAGGCAGAGACTTCTGAAGGCGGATGGCTAGGAGGATTACGGTGCCGGAGACGGCCATGGCTGTGGCCAATACCACGCCCTGTGAGCCCAAGATTGAGGCCATGGTGACAGCAATCGGAAAATGGTGAAAGAAACAAAGGGAAAAAGGAGGAGCGAAATTAGCTGACAGAAGACAACGAATTGGGGGGACGGGGCAAGGGCAAGGCAGTGGGAGAATAGTAAATGGGAGGGTTGGATAGTGGAAAGCATATAAACTAATGTGGCCTGCCTATTGTGTTATGGAAGAGTCAACTTGAAGTTGTTCATTAAGTCAACTGAACTGTTTGGAGCAGAACTTATTTTATTTTCTTAGATTTATATCCGAAAAAAAAGAAAAAAAAGGAAAGAATTGAGCTGAGAATACTTATCCCATTTCCTAGACTACTTATGGATGAAAAAACAAAACCACTATTAAAATTTGATTTGAATTCAACCGCCATGATATCTATTGAGATTTTGGGTATTAGATAATATAGATAGACCAACAAAAAGAGAATGTCAAAGAAGAGGAGGAAGCATCATTCAGAGGGCACAATTTGATCAAAGAAATTGATTTATGTAGGCTTTTTCATTTTTTTTTAACTGTACATTCTAATAGCTAGAGAGCCTTTTGATGGGAAAGTACTTATTCTTGAATTCCATAGGTGAATTCGACTTTTTTTGCTTTATTAGATTATGTATGCTTTCATTTGATAATTAGAAATGAGGTTAAAAGGAGTGGGAAGAAAGGGGTAATATATTGGGTACAAGAGATCTTATAAGGATTGGATTCATTTTTTTTTAATCCAAGATGGGGATACCTTAAAACGAAATTTATCGACTTATGTTTTGTCATTCAAGGTTCTTTGGTCTGGGAGATTGGGAGTTCCGTAATTGCTTACGACTAGTGGAGAAGATACGGAGAACAAGCTTCACGCCAATCAAAGGCGGAGCTGTTGAACTCATCAACAAGAGAGCTATACCATTGTTGTGTAAATACGTACATATGCTGACTTCTAAAGATAATGTTCATGAACTAATCAATAGTCTCTGTTTGCGTCTCATACAAGTGATCTTGTTAGGCAGCAAAAGGGAATAAACTAAGCTGACAAGGACAATTATTCAGGTTCTTTGGCTTGCAAAGTGAAAGTGTCTCGGATAAACGATGATCACGCTGCATAAGCTGATTAACTTTCATGAATCCAACTTTGACCAAAGAAAGATGCGTGCAGGACCTGAGAAATAAAATGACCACCCCACTGACAGGGGTGCAAGAAACGGAGAATAATGAATTATAGATTGTCTGAAAATGTTCTCAGTGAGAATCTTACCACACAGACACGCACAAGCACATACGTAGGCGCAGTTTCAAAGCTAACACTGGGAGTTGGCACGTAAGAGGAAGTGTTGGTGATGGGGGAGCGGCGGATGCAGAGTTAGAAGGGCAGTGACAGCGTGGGATCTTGTGGCTGTAGTTTGGAAAATCCAGTGGAACGCGTTTCCTGGAAGTTGTATTTAGATGAAAACTATGCAGCTTTAGAGACAAATTTTCTTACCATTTCAGGAACTGAGGCTCTCCTTTGTGCTAGTCTGCGGGTCAATGAATATGTATTATGGAAAATCAAATGAAGGATAGAAACAGGCAAAGTATTGCATTATTATCAGAAGCAATCAGAGAGAGACGAGGAAAGCAAATGCCCTTATCTGATTCTGAAGGCTTTGCCTTCTGTCGCGGGAAACTGATAAGATTGATGGAAGTCCACCTGATGGTTGCACCGAGTTACTGACATTTCCTCGGCTGTGTTCTCCGACATCTGGGATCTGGTTCATCCTGCTGATCAAGCCCTTCATGGAAGGCAGTAATGGTGATGACTTATCGTGATGAATCATGGGTACCCTTCTTCACATGTCAAAAAAGCAAGAGACGGGCCCGCATTAATGTGTCGAAATGTGAGCGCCTTCCTCTTCTCGATTTATACTTCTTAAAGCGACTACTTGTGCTGGGTTTTTTTATCAATCATACAAACTAGGCAATAAGCCCGGACTACATGAACTTGAGATGAGAAGCCGGAATCTCTCTTCACCCTTAGAGATTGGGTAATGCCAGGAAGAGGGACCTTATGGCAAAGAGGAAAAAGGGGGATGTTTTGAAAACAAAAAAAATAAAAAATCGAAGGTTTAAGTTTACGTGTATAATTATTACAAGGACAAGCTGAAGGAAGATGTGTCTAGAGGCTTTGTTTGTGGGCTGCACTGACAAGGTGCTCGACATTGATATCTGTCTAAAAGGTTTGTGTGTTGGCTATAGATCGCCATTCAGAGATTCAGCAGCCTTCTCGTCAGACACCACGGCAGCATCGTGCAGGAGGCTTGTATAGCAGCACTTCGACTTAAAAATCACTAGTTTCGAAAGCAATTGACGGACCCATCTACCCAACGTACTGGACGGATGTTTCCATCCTGGGGAGGACAGCTCGTATGTAACTGCCAAATCCACGCCGCTGGGTTTCACATCATCGAAGCCGCTGGGCTGGTTGATTCCCTGCTGGTGCGCTGCGTCTCGTCCAATTCAGCTGGAAGTGGAACATTATGCCAGAGCCAGTCAGACACAACTCCGGATTGCCATGGAATCAAATGATGGGGCTTCAATTTGATTGGGCCACCATCCACTGTAGTAGTTTTGCAAGCATCATATATATCAGCTCTGGAGGAACTAGAAGGTCTTTTCTAAGGTGTTTGGGCCCGTCATTTTTAGAGAAAATTGGCCCACTATCCGAGCCATCATCCAATATCCATCGAGATGTTCCTTAAATAAGGGGTGACACCTTTCTCTAATATTTACTATTATGACCACTGTTTTCTCCAAATGAACATTTACGATTTTACTTTCCCGGGTTTTGGCGTGCGCATACAATCGCTAGATGAGGTACAAAGCACCCGTCCAATCACCAATTCGTCGCTGAGGCGTGGGCTGCCAAGTGATGGATGGACAGTGAGTGAGTAGTATGGCAGCATTAGTAGAAGATGCGGCGGAAAAAGGAGGGGAATTAAAAAAAAAAACAAACAAATAGTCGGAAGAATGATATTGCCAACTCTTGTTTCCATATTCAAACTTGCCGTCTTACTTACTTACTTTATGTGCCATAAGGTTTTATTCCTTCAAAAAAAAAAATTTAATTGTATTTTCTGAATATGAGAGGGAGAACTTAATTGCATCATTTGGATATATATTTTCACCTTATTTAAGTCCATAGCTCCTAAGGTTCTCCAAGGACTACGGATTGTGCAACATAAGCACCAAACCTCTTTCTGATTAATTTACCCTACGGGGGTCGATAATATCAATAAAATAAATGGATTTTGTCATGTAATTTTTAATCGCCCTTTGAAATGTCATCTTCCCTTTTCCTTCTACGGAACTGAGTGGAAAGCGAAGACGAAGAGGAGGATGTTTTTGGCCGAAATTCCTCTCAATTCTCTCTCACTTTTCCATCCATCCATCCATCCATCGATGGATTCTCCATTCTTACCTCCGGAAATCAACCGGACAAGCCCCATTTAATGCACTTCCACGTACGCCTCCCCCGCATCTACTTGATTTTCATGCCTTTATTGGAAATTATATAAAAACAAAATATATTCCAGAGTATAAACTTTTCCTTTTCAGCTAGCTGAATTATAACGCCGGCTTCCTTTTGTGGATTTCTTGAAATCCTTGTTTAAAATAATAATTAAAAAAAAATTTGACCCGTGCGGACTTGTGAGTGACCTATTATCTCCTCTTTCCTCGGCTTCTCGTCTGGAGAAAGCTCCAGTCCTTACGCCTCTTCTTCAATGGCTTCTCTGACCCCGGCTTCCCAATCAAAATCACTTCTTTGCAACACCGCTTTGAAGAAATCTCCTCCTCCCAGAATGTTCTCTTCCCTTCCAAGCCCTAATTTCATGTTCAGTTATGGGCCAAAACTGAGGCTTGTAGCTGCCAGCAGAATTTCACGCATGCCCATGAGGGCTTCCGTGGTCACTGCCACCACTGCCGAGAAGCCCAGGAAGAAATACCCTGGCGAGGCTAAGGGTTTTGTCGAAGAAATGAGATTCGTAGCCATGAAATTGCACACGAGGCAGCAGGCAAAGGAGGGAGAGAAGCAGGCTAAGCAGCCTGAGGAGAAGCCTGTGGCCAAATGGGAGCCAACCGTTGAAGGTTACTTGAGGTTTCTTGTGGATAGCAAATTGGTTTATGACACGCTTGAGAAGATCGTCGAGAAGGCCTCGGTTCCTTATTGTGAGTCCACTTGTTGTCTTTGAATTTCTTTGCCTTTTGTTGAGTATGTTCGTGGCAATATGGATGTCTTCCTGATATGATCTTTGCGTAGTTCAGTTGTTATTAGACCGTGTGATTGGGGCAGATCATTCACGGCTTCTTTGATCGTCTTGCTCTGTTATTCGCGATGCTTGATTAGAGAACTAGCTGATTACGGAGATACTTAGCCTTACTTGATATTACTACTTGAATCTACAATATATGAGGCCCCGGTTGCTGCATATTTATCTCTTCTGAGTGGAGAATATGGGAGAGCTTTGGTTTTACTTTTATTTCCTATTTCACGCAACTCGTACTGCATTGGTTGTCTCTTTAATTTTTTTGAAATATCATGTTTCTGATTAATGTCTTTCCTCTTATTTATCTGGGTCAGTCTTAAAAATGGAACATTAAGAGATCACGCTTTTATGATACCAGATGCTTACTTCAGAAATACGGGCTTGGAGAGGTCAAGTAAATTGGCAAAAGATTTGGAATGGTTCAAAGAGCAAGGTTATACCATCCCTGGACCTTCAGAACCTGGTCTCACCTATGCTCGTTACCTTGAGGAGTTATCTGACAAGGATCCTCAAGCTTTTATATGTCACTTTTACAATGTGTACTTTGCCCATAGTGCTGGTGGTCGAATGATAGGCAAGAAGGTAACGACCTATAACATGAATTTCTGCTGCTGCTGGTTCTTCTTTATTCTTTGTTTAATTGCAGTCTGTCCTGTAGTGGAGGTGGAATAAGATTTTTCCAGTTCTCACCCTATGCTCTGTTACACTAAAGTTGTCAACTGTTTTATAATTCTTGCTCCTCCCTTACACTTCTTGATATCACCTGCAATGCCCATATTGTATCTTCTAGCGTCTTTTTGGTACAACTTTTATTACATGATGAACGGGGTGTCCTTTTAGCTAGATATTGCCTTAAGGGCAGACTCAGTCTTTCTATGGAAGAGACTGCCTACTATCTAACAAGAAACTGCTTTGCTAGGATGTACATTTCCTGTAAACAAACTCACTCTTGAAAATGCATAGTTTTTGAGTGTGGTTCTGAATGTTCTCTAACTAAATGGCAAGGTAGTAGGGCCTCCATTCTCTTCCCATAACCTTGAGTCTTAGTGCATAACAGAAAGCATCCATTGTTTAAAGCAATTATAAACTTCCTTCCCTTCTATAAATGGAAATCTAGTTTATTGATATAACCTCTAAGCTTCGAAAACAAGATATTTTTTGTTAAAGCTGCAGGTGATTTAACATGAAGCTTCTTTAAAATTATTTGTGATATTCCTTGACTAGGTGGCTGAAATGCTACTTGACAAAAAGGAGTTGGAATTTTATAATTGGGATGGAGATCTGTCACAACTTCTGCAGAATGTGCGAGAGAAGCTAAATAAAGTTGCTGAAGTAATCTCTTCCCGTCCTTTGAAGTTTCATGTTATTAGCTTACATGTGCGGTTTTATAATAGACAATAACTATAAAATCTATTTCTTAGCTAAGCTTGAGTTTGCATTTTGCTTTGGTTAATCAGAGCTGGACCAGAGAAGAGAAGGACCATTGCTTGGAAGAAACTGAGAAGTCATTCAAGTACTCAGGAGACATTCTTCGGCTGATATTGTCATGAGAGTGCCTCATATGCCTTTCTTATGTTCTGTAATTAATGCTGCAAGCCTCACAGATATCTGCTTCTATTTGGGCATGTGACTTTAATCCCAAAATTTCCAAGTTTTAGTTTTAAAAAATATTTTTTTGACTTGTTACTAGCTGATACGCAATACGTTTCCTTCAGTTGCGCAGTGTATCTCCCCTGTTCTTGTGCCCTGTTCGGAAAAATGCTATTTGGCTTGAAACTTTGGAATGCTGGCTGTGTTATTTGCTCCAACCAGGTGTTGGCATCTTTTATCATTAACATTATTTCATATTGATAAAAGTAGGGTGAATAAAACGGATACTTAAGTCAGCACGTGCTGATACTTCAAGAGCACAGTAATTCTTTCATACTGCTGTGATAGTCGCGGTATTTGTACTTTGGATGCAACTGAAAATTTCAGCCCTCTGTTTAATGGGAAACTCGCCCAGAGGAGTAAATGATTCTCTGGATTTGTCTAAAATGTACACTCTTCGTTTGATGAAAGTGCTTGGTATCCAGGCTGTTGGTTGTCATTATCACAGTCAGAATCCGCATCAGGATTGATGCAGCTATTCCCA
This sequence comes from Sonneratia caseolaris, assembly GCA_900006705.1. Classification (NCBI taxonomy): domain Eukaryota; kingdom Viridiplantae; phylum Streptophyta; class Magnoliopsida; order Myrtales; family Lythraceae; genus Sonneratia; species Sonneratia caseolaris. The sequence continues at coordinate 135,286 of CXYZ01021177.1, forward strand.
GCACGGGAGCTTCTACGTCTCTTGGACAGATGACCCCCGTTAGTTGGATGAGATAATGGGTTTAACATGATTACTTGTGGGGCTCAAGTATCCCTTAAACAGATGGTAGAATTTCTCCTCCTAAGGACATCCCTTTCTATGAATTGGTAGGTGAACAAGAGTAAACACTTCTAAAGATGGAAGCTGTCGGGCCTTTAATACAATCTTGATTTTGGCCCTGTTGACAACAACATGCACTTGTTGCTGATTTCGGTACTTAGAACAAAAATATTTTTGTCAACCTGTAATAGTTTTTTGCCTCTTTTTTTTTTTGCCATTTGTGCTAGAAAAGCTCAAAAGACTTTATCCTCAGAATTATTAATCATTGAGCCAGGGTATCACCAGAGCACAGAACCAGCTGAGCCCGACAGAAGGGCAATGAGAACTTCGAGTTGAAAATCTTTCAATGAGCATGCAAACATAAACTAGTCGAAAGTATGAATGGTACCTTCTCCAAACACATAATTTATGTTCCAATTACGAAAGGATCGTTAAGTGTAGAACTGACTGGGCAAAAAGGGAAAAGAGGGAGAGATCTATGTGGTATGATGAGGTCAAAAGTGTTCCCAACTAGCGGCTAGAAGTAGAACTCTGAGAACAACCGCAACAGAATTTGTTGATCTTTTCTCATTACAGGATTTGATTCATCAAGTACATCCCGACTATAACATTAAGCGAAGTTGTCCATTCTCACCATTCAAGTTCCAAGCTGAGCCTTCATAGTAAAAGAACAGAACAGAAGCCACAAAAGGTCATTATCGTCCCTTTGCTTGTAGTCGGACAAAACACTTAAATCTGTGAGATCATTCTATTATGGAAATTGAGACGAAAAAGGCAGGAACTGTTAACTCAACTAAGACAAACTGTAATGCTCTAAACACAATTCTAATAATCGAATGTGCTCATGAATCCATCAATGAAGCCAGCTTCATTGCAGTTGCTGCATCAAATCTCGCTATCCCCCTTGCATGAGAAAAAAATGTGATAGTCAATGGAGTATGGTTCTGAATTTCACTGGAGTCAGAAAATTCTCCTTCACATCCTAGAGCTCATATTTTGAATTCCCCTCTGATAATGAGAAGGGAAGGCAGATTTATGATGTGATGGTAGAGACGGCAGGCCCTTCAGAAAACTACTGGCCTCGGAAAATCCTGCAAGGTATACTCTTGGTTGGTTACTTAGGATTACGTCTCTCTGTCTTTACGACTTCTACATAGTCAGGCACGAGTAATGACCTCACTCTTACACATACACATATGTGCTTTATACTCTTGCACGTATAAGATTGGTCAGTAGATAAGTTGAACAGTTCCCCGGTTACTTCAGTGTAAAATTATGTGCTTAGATACATCTTCCGTATTTTCAGACTTCCATCATGGCTGCAGCCGGTTTTTCTTTTTCATGTAAACAGACTCTCAAGTCTTGAGAATATTAGTAACCATATCATATTGGATGTTCTTTTCTCAGTCCTGTTCACAAAAGCATCAAATTTAATTGCAGATCTTAAATAACAGCCTCTTTCATAACCTCCAACTTGCTCGAGATAAAATGTGCTGAGTTATCTCATCAACTAATCAATATACAGATGATTCAAGCACCCAGCAAGCACATGATTCCATTGCCATGTAAAACCTAAGCAATATTTCATGTATATTAACTGACTTACAACATGATTCAGCCAAAAAAAAAAAAAAACTGACAGGATGATTTGCCTTGTATTCAAAAGGAAAAAGAATTGCAGTGACAGTAGAAGTTTACAGCCCACCAGAAGGCAAACAACCACCATTACTGAAATCCTACTTCGCAAATAGCTTCTTCCAGTTGTGAATAAATTCTGCCTACTCAGTAGCCATTACATGTTCCTTTACAAGCTTTGCACTGAACTGAGTTGGAACATCTTTCTTTAGTAAGCCAATCATAAGCGTCCACTTCCTGAAAGATATTCTGATCTAAATATCACAATCTGGAAAGGTCAAGTCTGGTTTCCTGTGAAAACAAATGCTTGCAAAAAGGATGAAATCACTTCTTGGTACAGTGAGCATCCGTGCCATGCTGAGTGCAGTGATGATACCCAACAGTATGAAGGAAATCTCGAATCTCTTTGGAACTGCTGTTGCTTGCTTGAAGCAAGCGCTCATCCTCTTCATAAATTAAGTATGGAGCGTCACTCGCCTTTTGTGATAGAATCCTTGAGGCTCCCTTAAGAACATGAAGTTCCCATCCCTGAACATCAATTTTGATGACAAGCACTTTCTCTGATACCGGGATCACTTCATCCAGAGGAATTGATCTGACTTGGAGTTCAATTTCTTCATTGGACTTGAATGCCAACTTTGCACCACTAGCTGAGACTGCACTATTGTCAAGGCGACCAACCAACTGACAAAGTTGAAATCCCATTAATATCATACTCATCATGTCATGGTAATTTTGTACATCAGGAATAAGGAAAAGTACTAACCTAGCCCTAGTTTCATGATCTTTCATTCAAGAATGCTAATACAGATGTAACTGAAATTCTCAAAATCAAGTTTATTGACCCCATACCAGCCATTTTAGCAATATACATGTGAAATAAATATAAAGAACAGTAAAAATGAACTCCGTTATTAGGGCTCAGTGACCTTATAACGCTGATATCTGCTGTTTACCCCACAACAACTTCAACCAGAGAAGCTGGTTGAAGAATACGTTGGTTAGTGCTTGACAAACGACTACTGCTATTGCATATTGAGTTTTTAGGAGGTCTTTCAAGGTTGCATCTCCAATTGAATGAGATGAAAGGCAACCTTCGAGCTAACATGAGAGATCTAGGTCTAGGAAACAAACACCCAATGTCCCTGCATAAAGGAACCCTAACAAGCAATGGTAGTTAAATCTAAGGAGAGTTCTTCGTGAAATTTAAAGAGGACCCGTCTCAAACACACATCAAACAGAAATAACTACCATTTTCTTGATGGATTAAAGTTTCCACAGAAACCATTCTAGAAACTGATCTGCTAATCTGATTCCACGGAATTGCTGATAAAAATGTCGTTGGGCAAGTAATAAATCAGTTAATTCGATTTACGGGCTTTGCAGTGAACATGAATCCGAGTGGAGAAAAGAAAGGAACGAAATACCAGAAACATAATCAAACAAATCTAACCTTGTGGAAGGTAATGTTCCCGAGCTTATCCGATGCTGCAGCCTCAAACACCGTGACGAAAGCGCCCACCCGATTCAACCAGACCCCATCACAAATCCGCTGCAAATTCTCATAAACAGGCTCAAAGGCGAGGACGTTGAACCCCATAACTGCAGCGGCGAAACTAGCCATGCCCACATTTGCTCCTACATCCACAACAAGTCCTTCCCTCCCTTCACCTCTCAGTCTCTCCAAGACCTCTTGCATCGTCACCGAAATGTCAGGCTTCCTGAAGAGCTTACCTTTGAGCAGCCTGACGATGTTCTTGTGGGGCTTATCAGGCAATGCCCCAAAGTCCGACAGCGAGTAGAGGAACGGGTACTTAAGGCCTTCGACGAGGTTGGCAATCACGGGATGGGCTTGAGGCGATTTGGAGCAATCGAAAGGAGGGATCTTGCTACGAGGGAATCGGTGTTGGACCCCGATGGTACTTGAATCAATGGCGGGACTGGGGCTGGATGGGCGAGAGAGGAGGAAGAAGAGTGTGAGAAGAAGAAGAGAGGTGGAGCAGAGTAGGAGGAGGGACCTCGCTGAGACGAGTTTTGGTGATTTGTCTCTCTTCCACGCATTCGCCATGAAAGATTTTGGACTTTCTCTTCTCTCCGGCGAAAGGTCAAGATCGGATCTGCGGTGAGAGAGGAAGCGGAGGAGGAAAAGAAGGCAGGGCTATGGAGAGTGTAGTGCGGAGGTCAGCTCACCTGAGTTACGAGCAGCTTTGCTTCGAGAGAGATCTCCGAGCTCTCGCAGTTCAGCAGAGCTTCTCATTTCTTGTTAGTTAATTTTAAAACATATATATTTTTATTACTAAAACGGGACTTGGGGGAGGATGGCTGCCTCTGCCTCTCTCTGCCTCGCCACTGGATTCATTGTTTCAGTCAGTGAGGTCGGCTGGCAGCTGTTAAGGTCTCTAATAGTAACAGAGCCTCTGGCTGATCAAGAGAAAAAAAATACATATATATTTATATATATATAGTATACACATATAAAGTAATAGCCGGGTCGTTTTATTTCTTTCTTTCTTTCTTTCAGAATTTTGAAAATAATAATTAGAGGTATATATTAATAGAACAAATAAGAGCACTATTAGAAATAAAAATCTATTTAATGTTGTGGACAATCAAATTTGACTGATTTTATTACTTTGCCATAAAATCTCAAATTGGAGTTATATTAATTTAAATAATTAATACAACATTAAGTGAGATTTATCTCGTAGTATCCTTATCAAACCTTCTGAAAGAAAAAAAAAAANAGAAGAAGAAGAAATGTTCCTCCGGGCAAAACGCATAAATGAAGCAGGGAGAAAGGTGGGGTTGGCCTGCCGGCATGAGAATGCATAGTAGAATTTAATAAAAAAAAAAATTCGGTATTTTCAATTCCATTATTAAAATATTTTTATGATATTTACTATCAAATCGTTATTACACGATTTCATTAGGTAAATTATTCCATAATTTAATTTCAAATTTGGAGTTTTAATGATTTGGATAATGTTTTTTTTAATGCTTATCAAAAAGAGGGTTTTTTTTCTTCTTTTTCTAATGAGATATCTTAGTTTCAATTTTGTGACCAATTAATTATTATAAATAAAGGTTTTTGTGGCGAGCTAGATTATTAAAGAACTTCTCGATGTCTGTAGCGAAGTGTACAATGCAGAAAGAGGCTGTCACTCGTCATCGCTCGCGTTGTTCACGAGTGATTCTCTGGGAACTGTGTTCCTCAGGGCTTCTGGCCTCCCTCAACTTCTCAACCCGACCAATTTCAGTTTCCAACCTTCTTTGTTCTTTTTATTATTATTGTTATTATTATATACTGAAACACTGGGGAGTCATTGGTTGATTTCAATGGTAAAAGGAGACCCTACACCGTTCCTTCTTCCTCTTCTTCTTCTTCTTGTTTGCGTGGAGCTTTATTACCAGAAGGGTCAATCTGTATCCCTACCAGCAACCTACACAAGCCTTTTGGCCTCTGCTCATCTTCAATGTGAATAAATGGGCATCCATGCGAGTGGTTTCTCCTTCCTTCCATTAATAAGGTCTTTGTGAAACAGCTCTGATTAAGTACCCATCGGTTCTCGACCCTGAGTTGAAAATCTGTCGTTATGAGTACTAGTCCATCATTAATAAGCCATTACGTTTGCTTTGAAGTTCATAAATCGATCATAATTACTGACAACCTCTAAATGTGAGCAGAAGTTATAACAGAACAGATATAATTCTCTCTCTCTCTCTCTCTCTCTCTCTCTCTCTCTCTTCTCTCTCTCCCTGTGTGTTGTCCTGCAGGTGATCGCAGGTCCAAAAAGTGCTCCGATTTCGGAAATGAGGGTGAGAACTCTCCGAATATTTCAAAATTTTTATGCTTCAAATAGCCCATGACTGGGGCGCAGTTACCTGCATGTAACTTGGTTAATCTATGACTAGTAGTGACTTCAATAAAAAAGAATATCATGCCGTTCTTCTTGGCAGGGCATGCTGGGTCTATTTCCTGTCTTTGCACTATTCTGTTGCGGCGTCTGTTTCTCAGATACCATCGAAAGAACGACACTTTTCAGTGTATACGACTATGGGGCTGTTGGTGATGGCATTGCAGATGACACACAAGTAAAATTCTAATCTTCGTTTACACTTTTTTTCCCTATGTACAACAAAATGCACTGAATATAAATGAATCATTGAATTTATTTACGATCGGTCTATTATCTGCAGGCCTTTCATGATGCTTGGCATGCTACATGCAACAGTCAGCTCGAGAACCCGAAGACTATTGTTCCCGGAGGCAGCACTTTTCTCGTGCATCAAGTCTTATTCAGCGGTCCTTGCAAGGCCAAGGATATTGACTTTCTGGTAAATGAGAACAAATGATTCCTGTTGCTAGGCCATCTTTCTATGTTTCTGTTTGGTTTCAATAGATTTATCTGATGAATGATGCCTCGTTAAAATGTTTCACAGATAATAGGGAAAATAATTGCTCCTGACTCACCCGCATCATGGTCTGGGCTTGACCAGAGCCAATGGCTAACCTTTCATCAGGTAGAACGGCTTCATGTCACAGGCTATGGCACAATTGACGGACGTGGCCGTGGTTGGTGGGACCAGTCATGCCGGGATCATCCTCACCTGGTACTGTGAAACTTACAATTGACTGGTTACTTCTTCCTTTTTCAATTATAGGCAACTGACTGACATGATTTTTGGTATATTGTTGCACGGCGTGCTTGCTCAGGTGGGATGCACTTCACATGCGCCAACTGTAAGTCCTAACATGATCAGCCATCTCGGGTTTTACTAATAGTACTATAGTTGAATAGTTTGCATACATCTAATTATAACATGTTTGAGAATATTCAAGGAGATCAATGATGTTTGATGATTTGCAGGCAGTGAAGTTCCTCTCTTGTAATGCAAGCAGTCTTACGAACATTACCTTCATAAACAGTTCTCAAGTCCACATTTTGATAGCAGGGAGTCATTATTTTCACGTTGATAATTTGCTAATTGAAGCTCCTGAAGACAGTCCGAACACTGATGGGATTCATATCCATGCTTCTGAGCACATAGCCATCACAAACACAATCATTAGAACCGGTTACTTCTTTGCCTTTAACTTTGATATACCATTGATCATTCTTTTTGATGGACCACGGATCCTATTGATCACTCCTGACTGCTATCTTTCTATGAATTTGTGATCTGAAGGTGACGATTGCATATCTATAGGAGACCGTACGTCCCATATTCACATCTCATCTCTAATATGTGGGCCTGGTCATGGAGTAAGGTTATTGAAATCTTCATTGTCAGAGTAAATTTTCGATCGTTCCCCCCATATATAACGTTGTTCTCTTGCTTCACAGTGTTGGAAGCTTGGGTCGCAAAGGAAATGTCGTCCAAGTGGAGAACATTCACGTGAGCAAAGTTTACTTTGAGCATACCACGAATGGAGCTCGGATCAAAACATGGCAGGTACAGAGATGAAACCTTTTTCATTGTTGTTCAGAATTTTTTCTTGTTCTCTCTATGTATTCTTCTCCTCTGCAGTAAAGGTTGGAAGGGGTTATGTCCGAGGAGTCAAATTTGAAGATATCAAGTTCTACTCCGCGCGGAACCCGATAATCATCGATCAGAACTATTGCCAAATCAGAGGCGCCTGTGAGGAAAGGGTATCGTAACCACCAGTTTTTGTTTGCACTTGGTACATGGGAAAAAATGAAAGGAAAAAAAAAAAAGCCAGGCAATTATTGACTCGTTAGAATTCTTTGCACAAATTAGGTAACAGGAGTTCACATAAGCAATGTGACCTACAGCCGTCTATCAGGAACATCAAGCTCGGACTTAGCGATCAATCTTAACTGTAGCAGATCAGTTGCATGCACAGGAATAGTGCTGGAATGGATAAGGTTGACATCTGCTGAATTCGGGGGCAGAGTCACTTCGAGCTGCACTAATGCTTATGGAAATGTCATCGGGGATGTTCAACCCAATCCTTGTCTTTTATTGACAAATACTACTGCATGAAGAAATTTTTTATGTACGGTAAACTATTAAGATACTCATAAGGATCATTTCCAAGTGATTCCGGATGATGATCTAGATGAGAATAATTACTGAACCACTTACGCGACTTTTGTCTGCCTAGTTTCTAGCAAGGATGTTCGGTAACTTCAATCCTTTCATACCCATGTTTGTTGTGCTGATGTAATTTCCAACGCTTCCTACAATTTGAATGGTGTGAGCGGATCTCAATCACAGAAAAAAGGATGCATATGAAGCACAACTCTATGACAGCTTCTCCTCTGCACTAGAGGTTGGAGGGAGTTATGTCCGAGGAGTCAAATTCGAAGACATCAAACTCTACTCCATGCAGGACCAGATAATCATCAGTCAGAACTATTGCCAGATCAGAGAAAAATGTGAGGAAAGAATATCATATCAGAGAACTTTTAGCTTTTGTTTGTGCTTGGTACAAAAAGAAAAGAAAAAAAAAGCCATAATTGACTCGTTAAACTTCTTTGAATATTAGGCAACGTGAATTCACATAAGCAATGTGAGCTATAGCCACCTATCAGGAACATCAGGTGTGGATATAACGATCAATGTTAGCTGTAGGAGGTCAGTTGCACGCACAGGAATAGTTTTTGGAATGGAGAAGTTCGACGTCTGCTAAATTTGGAGGCAGAGTCACCTTGAGCTGCGCTAATGCTAGGTTCTATCACTGTCTTTTTTTGACGAATACTACCAGTTCAATGCATTTCCGGAGTATGGTGAAACTTTTAGGATGTTCAGAAGATTCGTTATGATTCTGAATGATGATATTGACAAAATAACTATTGAACAGCTTTCAAGCAGCATTTATCCACCCATTGTCAAGCAAGGATGATACCGTAACTCCAATCCTTTCATTCACAATGTCATTGTGTTGGTTTTAGTTTTCAATGCTTCCTCTAATGATGATCTTGCTGTTCTATCTTGAATGGTACCAGTGGTTCTCGATCTCCCAAAAAAATAATAATAAAGGAAAAGATGCTGCATACGTAGGACACGTCTGCCGGCAGTTTGCTACTCTTTGGCGTTGTTCCTGTCAAGCAATGAAACACCAGCCGTTCTTTGTCTAGAAAAAAAGGGTCTGTGAGCATCTACCCTGTGTTGGGAGATTATGTCTTCCAGATGCCATTGTTGTCCTCTCGTTTTCTCCCAAAAGGAAAGGACAAGACAGTTGATGTTCTCCAGATTCAACAACTTAATGATGAATGCGACAAATGACCACTGAAGAATATCCAACCCCTTGAAATCTACGTCAACAGAAATGCCGCAAGCTAGCGTAATTCGCCAAAGAAACATAGAAAATCAATTTTGTTGCTTTTACTTTTAAGACTCAAAAACAAAATCTTTGGCAATCAAAGTGTCCAACAAGTACGTGACTATCAGGAACCACATCGAGGGTCTACCCAAAGAATCCAACTTCGAGCTCAAATGTTCTGCCCTCTCTCTGTCGCTTGGCTCAGGTTGCGGCAATATAATAGTCAAGAACTTGATGGTGTCCATTGATCCTTATCTGATAAACCGAATGAAGGGTCACAGCTCCTCCCATGAAGCTATGAGCTTTGCTATAGGAATTACCCCGGGGGGGAGGTAAAATTGCTCCAAGATAATCAGTTTCTGATTCACAATAGGAGTTGATGAGTTTGACAGTTACAATGTTTTGGCAGGAAATCAATGCTTATGGTGTGGCTAGAGTTCTGGTCTTGGAGAACCCAGAATTTGAGAAGGATGACTTGGTTATAGGGGTGATTACTTGGGGACAGTACAGCAAAATTAGCAGCGGTGGGATGATCAGGAAATTGGATCTATTGGGCTTAACTTTGTCTTATCATCTTGGTATACTAGGTATAGTCATTATTGGTATTTTGCTCATTGTTAGTGTTTTCCATTTATCAAGTCCAATCAAGAATCTCAGGCCTGGACGCATATTATTAACGTAAAACGTCTTCCTCGTTTTCAGGGTTTAGCGGACTAACAGCCTATGCTGGATTTTTCGAGATATGCAAACCTAAGAAAGTAGACAAAGTGTTTGCATCTGCAGCTTCCAGGTCAGTCGGCAACTTGGTCGGACAATATGCCAAGTCGGCAACTTGGTAGTGCAGGAAGCAAGGAAAAGGTAATTAACATTAGGAGCAGCGTCCTCTCTCAGTAGTTTAGCTAACGTTAAGGCTCAACCATATTCTTATCTCCTTCCTACTTGCAGGCAGAATTGCTGAAAGAGAAGCTTGGTTTCAACAAGGTGCTCAACTGCAGGGAGGAAACTGACCTGGGGCCTCCCTGAAAAGGTCAGAGAAGCGGCTCTGTCTGATGATGGAGAACTGGAAAGTTTTTTCCATTTTTTTTGTTCATTTCAATTTTCTAAGAAAGAATAAAGCAGAAAGCAAAGTAGATTCCAACCTTTTTCCTTGTTCTTTATGGTTTTCTTAAGAAGGCAGAAAATGGAAAACTGAAATAATATTTGTGACTTTCCCTGGAAAAAGAAAAAACTGATTATGAATCTAATCCCTCTGTTCCATCACAAAATTCATGTGGCAGTTTACCAACGGATTTTGAATCAAACAGGTACTTCCCTGAAGGTATCGACATATACTTTGACAACGTTGGGTCAGAGATGCAAGAAGCCGCAGTTGCAAACATGAACACTTTTGGTAGAGTCGCAGTTTGCGGAGTAATATCTGAATATACAGACTCTGGAAAGAGGGCTGCACCGGATATGGTGAGCATCATCTACAAGAGGATCAAGATCCAGGGATTTTTGGCTGCGTATCACATGAATGTGTACCCCGAATTTCTCTCCAAGAATCAAGACCACTGATTATCTCAGTTCAGGCAAGCTTCGCATGGTTGAAGACATCCTGTATGGTCTCGAGGGCATTCCATCTGCTTTCATAGGATTATTTCGAGGTGATAATATTGGAAAGAAGCTAGTCCAAATTGCAGAACAGTAGAATGTGTCTGTTCAAAACCTTGCCAACGACAAAGAAGTAACATGTTGGTATTCCAAGATCACGCAGCTGTCTTCATGGAACCATTGCAGCATTTTATCATTCCACCATTGTTTCATCAGATCTTGTCAAGAGTTTAATAAGAATAATCGAGCTGTAGTTGACAAAATGAGAAGTCATTAGAGTCATGTAGCTGGCTCTTGTGCTTCAAAGATTGGTTCTAGAGCATTGCTACCGGTTTTTTCCCAATCCCAGTGGACCCCCGTATTCACTTCGTTGCTTTATTTATATATGCTATAAATGGAGTTGCTGTGAACATATGAATCTAGAAATCAACCATTTCTATTCGATTTGGTGTGTCTCAAGTGACAAATGGCCGTGGTAAAAAAGGAACCGATGGTTACTCCATTTACGTTATATGAACATTGCCAGGTGATTAGTGTCCATTTGCTCAAACATCAATTTTTTTTTTTTTATTGAAGGGAAGCTATTTCAAATTTTATTGATGTTTCTGATATCATGGAGCTGAGTATTATTGTTGATGTAAAGGTTAAGAAAGTTCGTTGTGAATCAAGAGAATGATCTTTCGCTGCTAATGAAATGATCCGTACTCTCATCTCCGAAGCAACCATCAATCCGCTCGTAGGGAAGTGCAAATCCTTGAAGCAATTGAAGGAACTCCATGCCCACCTTCTCAAGTTCAACCTTGCCGAGAACCCACTCGTTGCGGGACCCCTCCTCTCTTCTGCCGCCATTCCCAGAAACGGTTCCTGCTTCTCCTACGCTCGATCGATTTTCCATCATCTTCGCCACCGCAACACGTTCATGTACAATACCATGATTAGAGGTTACATGCGTTCAAATTCACCCATCAGCTCCGTGTTATGCTACTTCGACATGTTAGGAGCCGGGATTGCGGGGAACAACTACACTTTCCCGCCGTTAATCAAGGCCTGTACTGCGATGGTTTCTTCAGGTTCAATGTTAGTTGGCCGTTTAGTTCATGCTCATGTTGCCAAGTTTGGATTTTGCGATGACCCTTTTGTCATCAGCTCGTTGATAGAGTTCTACTGCATCTGCGACTTGGAGACCGCACGGAGGTTATTCGATAGAAGTAGCAACAGGGATGTGGTGATATGGACAGCATTGATTGATGGTTATGGGAAAGCAGGGGACGTCGAGAGCGCAAGAGAACTGTTTGATCAAATGCCCGAGAGAAACGTAATCTCATGGAGTGCAATGATCGCCGCTTATTCTCAGGCTGGCAACTTCAAAGAAGTCCTCCTTCTGTTTTCGCAGATGCAGGAAGTACGCATTACCCCAAACGAATCAGTGCTTGTCAGTGTCCTTACTGCTTGTGCCCACCTAGGTGCAGTCACACAGGGATTTTGGGTTCACTCATACGCTAAGCGGCTCAAATTCGAGTCAAATCCCATCCTGGCGACTGCATTAATTGATATGTATGCAAAATGTGGTTTTGTGGAGTTGGCCTTATCTGTTTTTGATAATATGCCATTTAAAGATGCGGGGGCATGGAATGCTATGATTTCTGGCTTTGCAATGAATGGAGATGCAAGAAAATCCCTCGAGGTGTTCAGTAAAATGGTCTGTTGTGGGACTCAGCCCACAGAGACCACCTTTGTCGTTCTCCTCTCCGCCTGCACTCATGCAGGACTCATTAATGAGGGCCTCAGGTTGTTTGAGGAGATGGGCACTCTTTATAACATTGCACCAAGAATGGAACATTCTGCATGTGTTGTCGATCTCTTGGCTCGGTCGGGATTAGTGGGTGAGGCAGAGGAGTTTGTAGAGAAAAATATGGGGGGAATTGAGGGAGGAGATGCTAATGTTTGGGGAGCTTTATTAGGTGCTTGTAGAGTTCATGGGAATGTTGAACTTGGAAACAGGATTTGGAGAAGGCTAGCTGATATGGGGATTAATGACTGTGGGAGTCATGTCCTCTCTTATAATATGTACCAGGAAGCAGGGTGGGAACATGAGGCGAAGCAAGTGAGGAAGTTGATTTCTGATGCAGGAATGACAAAGAAGCCAGGATGCAGTGTCATTGAGTTAAATGGCATAGTTGAGGAGTTTCTTGCTGGTGATTTTCGTCACTCAAAGGCTGAAGAGATGTACATGTTGCTCAATTCTTTTTCCCAGGTGGTGAGCTTAGAGGAGTCACATGCTGGTTGAGGTTTTTTAAAAACTAAATGATCCACCTGGATGTTGGGAACAAAACCACTTCTTCTAATGGCACGCTGAAAGTGAGGTTTTTCTTCTATATCTCCATTATGTTATTCATTCAGGAAAGCTTCATTTTTTAGCAATGCCGTCCTTGCTTCAAGTTGGTGTTGAAGCAGCCGCCTATTATCCATTTCCAGAAAATGACTATCCAAAGATTCTCTTCTTGTGAGATCTAAGGATTGGAGATCCTGCCATGTCAGTTGACTCAAATCCCAATTTAAAAATCTGTCCAAGTTCTCCTGTCAATATTCAAAGGCTTTGGGTGTACAGTTTCTTCCCTTACTGGTTAGGTCTTGCGCTGTATCAGCTTTCAGACGAGAAGGAAATCTCAAGCCGGAGAGGCAGTTTCCACAGCTTGACTATGAAATCCGAAAGGGAAAGTACACCTCTATCTGCAACGTCTTGATGTCTATATGTTCAAAGGCAGAGACAGCTGAAGATGTGAAGATGGTCTTCAAGAACATGTATGAGTGTAATCTTATATCTTGGACAACAATGATTTCAGCGGATGAGGGAGAAGCTGTTTCTTGTCTTTAGAGGACGAGAGGGGATGGAATTTATCCAAATGACGTTACGTTCCTTGGACCCTTCAGCATCATGACAAACAGAAATTTAGCACCAGAAGGTGCCATTCTCATGATTGTTTCATTGAGCTGGCATGGATTCTCCTCAGGGGACATGTCCCACCCTCTTTCCTAGGAGCTCTTTAGGATGTCTCTCGTTCTGTAGCATTGAAAATGCAGTTCTCAGAAGAATGCAGAGAGGGAAATTAAAAAAAACAAAAAACAAAAAACTGTTCCTGCTCTAATGTGTAGTAAGCGATGTGTGCTCTTGTAATTATTGGATATTTTCTTCCCTAAGCTGTAAATCGTTATTATATATAACATGCCGCAAAGCGTTCAAAGTATGATATACTTAAAAGGATTCCTTGATTATAGATGAATATGGAAAAATGCAGTTTGGAAACATAAGCCGCCCACTATATGGACTGACGGGACTTATGAGCACAACGTGGGCGGCAGGATTCGAACCTGCGCGGGCAGAGCCCACATGATTTCTAGTCATGCCCGATAACCACTCCGGCACGCCCACCTTGGGATGGCAAGCGGCAATTGATCTAATTCTCTACTGTGCTCTTCGACAATGCTGTCCAAGTATCCTCTGTCCCCCAATCTCTCTGAGCCATCAGCTTGTTGTTTCAGGGTATAGAAACACCTCCGGCCCGGGGCCAGTGCTTCTTTGGCTGAGTTTGAGAGAGAGCTATACCTGAAAATTTTAACAAATGTAATATCTTATTATTAAGGTCAATTTTACAGCTAAATTCTATAATATGCTATGTAAAGTGGGATGCAATCTAAATTACATCCCACTAACATCCAAACAAACGGCCCCAAGGGAACATGCGCACACATTATTCTGTCTACTATTTACATTCCGAGGATCAATGTACAACTACCCTAGTTGTTGCTCTGAATCCTCTAATGCAAAGCTTGACGTTTCCATCACGTGCTTCCAATGCCGTGATAACTGAAGACCCCGTAAGTGATTATACATACCCACATCGTTCGATTAAGGACAAAAGATGGCACTAACTTCAATCTGTTTTAAGGGAAACTGGTCTAATTAGTGGTTTGAGACTTGCCCAACCTTTAAGCAGAAACTGAGACAAGAGACGAGAGACGGAGCACGTAAAATCACACTTAGCTCAATTCTTCAGTCGATGCAGTTCTTCAGCTGACGCAAAAACCCACATAGTCGAAGATTACATATAGCTTCCATAACCGTTATAAAATCGACAAAAGGAAACGAAAATCTGTGATAGCAAGGAGCAACAGGCACTCTCAGTCTAAGCCTCTCTCGAGATGCAAGCCGTCTTAGGAGTCAGGACGGGAGGCCCATCACACCGACGACAATCAATCAATAATACTTCAAATCAATAGCTTCTCGATGGCATCCTGCATTTGAAAAGATAAAAGGTCCCGTAATAACACTTGAAACAATGTTCACTTCACAATAAAAATGGACAATGCGAGGCAATAACATTACCTTGAGCTGTTGTATTTGGGATTTCAACTGGCTCGCCTCATTTGTTGTCACGGAACAAGCAATGACAGGCCTTGTGACTCCACATGCTCGTCCAAGTGCTTGCTTTGAAGGAACAAAGACATAGGGCACATTCTGGCATTTCATACAAAAAGGATGGACTGAGGTTGATTTCAGCAAAAAAGAACCCCGCATAATGGCAATATTCCATAAACTGGGCATCCCTTTTCTCAATGATCATTTGCATATATCTCCACACTCTCATCTTAGTCCGCATAACTCAGTTAATCTCAAGAACAGTTCTTAGTAGCACGCTCCACATGGCATGATGATAATTTTGATCCTTTGCATAATTTGTGCGCCTCTACTTGCAAACATGGTATTAACAAGCCAGGGCGTAACAGTTCAAAATACCAGAAAACCTAAAGCCTTCACATGTAGGTAAAAGTAACTTGATTCATGCGTCTAAGGAACAGCTGAGAGCCGGAGAGCACAACTGTCTTGTAGGAAAATCCCTTCACAATTCATTTCCCAATACTCAAACAAGGGCAAGGAATGCTGTCCTCTGACACACAAAAAAAAAAAGAAGATACCTTGTCCTCAGCAAGTAAAGGCAGGTGGAGAAGGATCTCGAGAGGCTCGGTGTCAGCCGCCATAACTATGAACTCTGAGATACCCCTGTTAAGAGTCTTTGTGGCTGAACATTAGGTGCAACACCATCAGAAACCACGAAGTTCAAATCCGTAAACAGTACAGAGGCAAAAGGATTGAACGAGACTACAAAATTAAAACAAAAAACAAAAAAACAAAAGGACCAACCTTCATTAGCGCCCTTCTTCAGCTGCTTGTAGTTGGCAGCTTGCTGGACAAGATCCAGAATGGTAATAGTGAGCTGCGCGTCCGCTAGCGGGTACGCTTTAGGGTTCACTGCTTCTCCCGTCTGCAAATCAGACATATAAAACGAGCTGCTATCAGTACGAAACGATAGAAAAGATACAAAATTTTGAAACAGAATCTTCAGGGGGCCGGGGAAGCTCCATCACCATTGGTTTCAGAGAGCAGCAGAGACAGCAGGTTAGGGCTTTTCTAGGGTTTCTGCCGCGAGGACGAGAGCTGAAGAAGAATGAGAGGAAGAACACTTGCTTCGCACTTATATTATCTATGACCTATGGGCCCATTTCTCATACGACGTCGGATTCACAGCAACGGGCCAGACTCCGATGGTCCAAGATGGGGGGCGGGTCCAGCCCATATTCATCAATCCCCACTTCGTCTCTCGCTGCCTGCCGCTGACGTCTAGTCTGGGGTCGATATCCCTCGCCAAAGGCTGATAGATAGATATCAAGTAACATTCGGTTTTCTTTATACAGAGACAAAAGTGGAACTTAGGAGAGAATTAGAGGAAGACAGTAAACATCAGAAGTACCAAATGGTAAAAGTCAGAATACGTCAAGCAGTTTAGTTTATATGTAATCCTATCAAAAGATCATTTGCCAGTCAGACTATCCTCCCTCCACGAGCTTGCAAGCAAACACTCACTCCAAAGACAAGTTACTCTTGCTTCTCATCGGCGCAAGACCAAATGCAAAATTCTCAAATCCTTATTTCTAAGGATGAAGAAGAGAGACCAGAAGGGCTACTCTATAATGAGATTTCTTTCTTTCTTCTTTGCTTGAAGATGAAATTATATTAATTAAGTAGGTTAGCAGATACAATGAGATGTTCATACCAAACGAAACATACATATCAGAAACTTGGAAATCAGAGCTGGGAGATATCTAAACTCGAAAACTCTTCCCAGCATCATGAGAAAGCAACATCGAATCAATCATACTCAAGCACGCTAGACGACAAGGTGATATCAAAATCTAACAGAAGCAATAGAGACCAACTCCAGCACCATTGTTGGACCACAGAAGCTGTATCCCAACTATAAATCTCAGAAGGAACTTCCAGAAGTTGCAGATGATGCAATTGAGACGTGATTTCGGAAAGAAGAACCTGGAACCATGTGAAAAAACAGAACAGGTAAAGTTGATACTTGAGTTCAACTAATGACATTCTCCTCAATAACAGATCACAGCGGTTGGAGAGCACCATTCTGCTTGCATACAGAAAACCTAAAGCGATACGATATCTATGATGGATGAGCTTAAAATTCTGCATTGACAGAATAAAGCACAGCCACAAGAATTATAATAAGAGTAATGAATATCTATTACACAAAGTAGAAAAGCAATGGGGACCTCATCTCACTTTATCAGGCCACTGCTTCAAACTGCTGCAACATCTGACAATGAGGAGTTTCAGTTACAAAACCCCATTGCCGCCTCTGCATCTCGAACCTACAGTTCTGTGCGAGTACGGAGACATAATCCCTCTCAATCTTCGCTTCAAGCCCCACTCTCTCTGCACCACCTGGAGGATAATTCTGCTCAAAATTTCTCGACTTGACATAGTAATTTATGCCTTTTTGTGTGGTGAACTTGTACTCATGAGGATAGGACCGCCACAGAGCATAAATCGAATCAGAAGAGGGCAAGAAATTCAACAAAAGAATCAAGAGAACGGGCAGCAATTGAATAACCATCCTCAGATTGAACCCACTAGACCCATTATCCCCATTCCTCTGCCCCGTCCCTGTCCTGAAACCGTAAGTCCGATACTGGGTAGTTGTCCGGTGCATGCCCCCGGAGAAGAAGTTCCTGAATATCTCATCAGCATCAAACTCAGCATCATAAAACCCATTAAACCCATGGGCAGGGCCCTGTCTCGCAGCTCGCCTCTTGTACACAAGCTCTTCTGACCCAGTAAGGTCGTACTTTTTACGTCTGTCTTCATTGCTCAGGCACTGGAAAGCCCTAGAAACTGCCTTAAAGGCTTCCTCTGCTTCAGGGGCCTTGCTCTTGTCGGGGTGAACCTTCAGTGACAGCTTCCTGTAAGCCTTCTTCACATCCTCCTCCGTGCAGTTCTTCTCCAGCCCAAATATCTCATAATAATCCTTCTTCTTCTTAATCTGCCTCACAATGGAGATCACCTCTTCAGTGTTCGCCATCGTCGAGGAGGTTGAAGACGAAGATGGACCATTCGGCTGAGGAGCCCGGCGCCGGATCGAGGGTTGATCCGACTGCAGTGGAACCGAACTATTAGACTTTGCTTCAGGCTTAGCACCGGGTTCCAGATCAATTTTCGAGATGAGATCATCGACAGGCAAGCCAGGGTCTAGGCGATGAGCTTTGGTGATGAATTTCAAGGCACGGGCCCGATCCCCAGCATCGAGGGCTTCCTTACTCATTTTGAGGCACTTCAAGGCGTCGTCTTTGTTCCCTTCCATGCAAACTGGACCAGAAGACAGCGGATTCCCAAGGAAGATTGAGAGAACCTTGAAGTAGCATTGGGACGATCAGCATCGTTTGGTTCATGGATGAGATAACAGGGGAAAGCGATAAGATCATAAACAACTCGGATTATGAAAGAGAAAGGCGAAAAATTTAATAATAATAAAAAGACACAAGGAATTGAATCGGACTTTGCGTGATGATGATGAGAGATTCCACAGAAGAGATAAGTGGATCGGGGGTCGAGGAGTGGTGGTGGCGGTGGGTCGGTCTTCTCTTCCTTTGGAGGAATGCCCCACCGAACCGAAAGAAGGCCTCGATTCGATGGAACTCCTGCACTTGCGGTGCCCCACAGCCCAACTCAAATGGTGGAATTGTCGTCACAGCTAATGCTTCGGTTCTTCGCGTCGCGATACATATGTATATAATAACTACGCGCGTTGTGCTTCTCCCATTTTCCCGATGTTTCCGGCGGTGGCGAGCTTCGGGTGCTTCCTGCCCAGCCGTCTGATCAAGGCGGCCGGCACGGCTCTTATTAAGCCCAAAAATTTCAAAGTAAGGGTAACGTTTGTTAGCTTGTATAGCTCCATTCAACTATATTTTTCGTCCTCTTTCTCATTCTCTCCTTCATCAATAGCACCAACGATTCCAATTTTGAAGTTTAGATGCTGCTTTCTTAGTGAACAGCCAAGCTATCTCTCTTCCTGTAGTCACGCTGCCCTCTCAGTTCTATGGCGCTCTCTCTCAAAGATAAGAGGATGATCTTGACAATCCTAATGGATTCTTATGCAGTATGATTCATTTCTCATTCTCATCGATTTTCATGCTTCAAGTAATGTGCACTTTTTTGTGCTTTTGTTTCCTTCAACTGCTCTTGGTAACTCATTGGTCTTGAGGACTTCAGATGTTTGAGAAAATGCCTAAGATGATTTTTCTTCTTACTAACACAAATGTTATTTTGGGTTTCTCTCTACTTGCCCATTCATGTTTTACATTCACATAAGGGGTCATGTGGTTTCTCACATCTAAGACGATATTCCCTATAGACCAATTGAGTTCATTATTATCATTATTTGTTTGTCCCTTGCATTGTCTTCAAGGAATCTTTTGGGCATCATGGGCACCGATCCAGTTGTTATCACTGTCGCTCACTCCTTCCCTATCAACCTTAGGAAGAAAGTCGGTTTTAACTTTGCTGCCTTTTCTTACAGGCAAAAATGTTTCTCATCAACTTTGATTATCTCGGGTATTTCCTTCTACGATACAGTGAATTCAAGAGACAAAAGCATGACTGTTCCTCGCTGACACAAACTTTCCTGCAAGTATCATAGGATGTGTCCTGGTCGCATCATTGGACAGCATCACAGTTGCATTTTGTAAAGCTGCCCCTGGCAATGATCGTACAATGAGATATACTCGTGACGTCACACTTAAGGGGTACACTGCACTGCCTCAACTTGTTCATTCCTCTGCTTGTAATTGTTCGGTGGGATTTTTTTTGAATTCATCATTTGTGAAATATTCTTTGTCCAGAAACTTGTGAACGGCAACGAGTTGAATATTTCTTTGATTGAATAATTGTAACATCATGGTCTCTTTTATGGGCAGAACTATCTTATTTCCCAATCTGGCAGTTTCCTCTAAAATTTTAGGGGAGATATTCAATCTGTGAATCACACCACTTACTGGAAAACGTCCACAACATAGGTACAAACCATGGAAGTAGAATGAAAGCAATAACCAAAACCTGGCCATGTCATCTTGAGTGTTCTACAATGAGACATCAATGGTAGATGTCATATAAACAAGTTCTAATCCGGAGAGACAAGTGCCCTCATTGATTTGGCTAGTCCTGATCTTCAATCCAGGCCGTTGCCTTTCTCAAGTATCATTCACATCTAGTTGTTTCATAATATTCTCACCACTTCATCATCCTTGAGAGACTATCACCTACAGCGCACTTGGTCCTTCTAAGCTTGAAGGACCTGACAGTGAACAATATGACCCTGGAGTTGGTTCCTGCCAGCGAGGCTCGACCACAGGTTAGTCACCACTGTCTTGAACTGTCCTTTCCCTGCTAGACTTTCCCACAAATGCTTGGCATTCTCCCCTGACTTAGAAACATCCACAACGATAATGCTCATATTGTTCCTAATGATGCATAGCTTCCCATTGAGAGGGACACTAGCTGCAGCCTCCAGATCCTCAGTGGTTCCCAAGTGCATCTCAATACCAATGTTCCTGCTCCAAGAACTGGTCAGTTCATCATATACCCTGAATTTGCATCAGTCCGTCTTTACAATCCAATGCATAGAGATTCCCATTAAAGGACACACTCGGGTTTCTCCACCCCAAGACCATTGCATCATAGACTTGGAACCTGTTATCAGTCTCAGGATGATATACTCCACCAAGAACTTGCCCATGGGACCCCAGCCCTTTCAGGTTCCACTTCCCCTCATATACTACTACTGCAATGAAGGGTACCATGGCTGGGCTCATCTCCGAGACAAAGGACCTCCGGTTGTTGTTTGGGTCATAGACTTCTGTCAACCTCATACATTGTTGAACTCCCTTGTTTTCTCCATCCGCCACATATAAGCAACTATTTATTATGCAAGAACCGAAGAAATGCCTTCTACGAAGCATATCAGGAGCTCTGTGCCATTTGTTAGTCCCTACGCTGTAGAAAAATGACTCTTCTCATTGATCACATTAAAGGGTCTTTGCCGCCAAACAAGTACAGGTGGCATCCACTCAGAACAGCACAACACAACCCTATTAGTTCAGAGTACTCCTTGGGGTCAGGGGGAGAATGCCATGAGATCTTCCCATCCTGGTCTCTCTTGACCACATAGATCCATTCCTCTGCAATTCCAAGGCTCTTTCTCAGGGAGTAAAAGAAATTTCCTGATAAAAGTCGGTACCATCTCTTGCAGGCTAGCCGGAGCTTCCAGTGCTCAAGCCGGGGGACCCTTATGAGGCAAGCAATGGCAAGATCATCAGGAAGACTACGAATCAGAGGGCACTGGTTCCGGGTCCTGTCTCCTTGGGATTGCTTAGTCCTACATGGGTGAATGGACGGCTTAATTTCAGGCTCGATACAGAGTTTTGTTCCTGGCACGCATTCCTACTTGGGTGAATGGACGAATCCTTTGTGGCACATTTTGATTACTTCCGGAACAGAGCAAAGTTACATCAAACTAGATCAAGCAAAAAAGAGAACGGAAGAAAGCATCTTAACAGTCCAGAGGAAGAAAAAAACAAAGGGCAAAACGTATAACATCCAGATGGATAACATAAGAGAGACAAAGGGAATTAAGACAGCGAGTAGAGAGAGGAATAATGCGAAATTTACCAGAGGAGGTTGGATCACTCTCTCCATGTCTCTTCTCACGGATTCCTCTCGCCCCAAGAGAAAGGAAATCCGTCGCAATCTTCAGCCCAAACTCCAACCCTTGTCTCTTCTCTCTCTCAACCATCACAGCAACCCAAAATACTTAAAAGAAACTCAAAATCTTACATAATTCCCCAAAGCACAGGTAAAACCAAATTCAATTAAAGGGAAAAAAAAACACAACTCAGAAACCTGACACTATGAGCTAAATATTTCCAAGACCCGCCTCCGAAGCCAAAGAATCCCTATACGAAATTCTCAAGACATCAGCTACCGAGAGTCTCTGAGAGAGAGGCAGACCCAAAAATCTCATCTCACAGCAGGAAAATGGAGCACCCGAGAGAGAGGAGAAAGGGGGGGACACTTCCCTCCTCACGGTTAGTGGAGCTGAGGGCCCATCTTACACACCCTTAACGGCACAACACTACCAAGCCTCAAAAGAGTGCACTTTGTTCTCAAGAATAAATAAAGAGAGAGCAGAGAAAGAAAGGAGAGATGGAGGCGGAGGGACAAGCAGTGTGGAACTACAACATTAAGCAGGGAGGCAGTGAAAAACAAAATAAACAATAAATTAGCAGAGAGCCTTGATACTTGTGCGGTTGTTAATCATGCATTACTACTGAAACTGAAATGGTCCACCAAGTTAATCATGCATTACTACTGGCAAATTCTGTGTCACCTTAACGCTATTCGGGCTTGCATTTTTCATGTCCATTAATCAATTAGGATCACTAATAATAACAGAGATGGGAGCAGATTTCAAGGTAGCCTAGCTTCACCAGTTCTAACCAATTAATGGGCCGAAGGGCTCCCTCCCGGGTGGGCTCATGGATCTGATGATATTGTTTACAATTAGCCCATTTCAATGGTAGGATTTCTCGATCATCTGACCAACCCGACGGCTGACCGTGGATTGAAACTCAATTGAAACAGAAAATGAGCAGCAGCAGCAGCAGCAGTCTTAGTCGTCAAACTCATTCATCCAGATGAACAAGAGCCACTGTAACCCGCCTAAATTGAGGTGATTCGATCTTTTTTTTCGTTTAAATAAGAGATAATGTCTGTGATCTATTAGTGAAGGAAATTCACAAGTGTGAGAGATAGAAGGAAAACCAAAATAGGGTGACATTTTTCCTAATTGATCGTTTGACTGACGCCACCGCGTGCCAATCTTTGAAACCATAGCTTGCCTTGCCATGCATTTGTTGGATCATCAGGTATGCACGTACACATACACACGCAATCAAATCTAGCTATAATTCTTTTCAGTATTATCCTAAATTTAATTGTGACTTTGTTAATCACCATCTGGTTCGAATCACGTCCATTTATTGAAGGGAATAAGTTTGATATATCTAATTAACTTGTTATACATATATGAGAGAACCAGTTCACTAATAAGATGACAACATGCAAATTTGAAACTTTTAGGGATCGATATTTAGATATTAATTGTAGACTCCATGTCGTATAATGTGCCATTTGGTGGATTAGGTTGTTGTAACAACATCGAATACCATAATTTTTAAAATCGAACCAAATCGGGAACTGATCAAAGTATGGATTCATGGGCCAGACCGAGAGTTTAATAGGTCGAACCGTATATTTAATAAATAATATTAATAGTACAATATTACGAATAAATTGACATTATACCATAAATTGACAATAATTTATAACAAAAAATCATGATATGGCCATTATTTTAACCCCAAATTCAACATAAAATGTAAATATAAGTATAGTAAAATGAAATAAATACATTATAATATGATTTTTTTTAATTTTAAGTCGATCGGTTTTTTCATTGATTCAATTGGATTTGCTAGTTGGACCGGGAACCGATCGGTTCAATTGGAGTTGACCGCATTTTAATTGCAAATGAGTTAAATCTAGTGTTGTTAAAAGTACAGTCCGAGCATATTCAAAATGGGTCTGGAACTGTTTGACTTGGTTATGGTTCGACCCATTTACTTAACCAGCCTGTCTGGTAACGGGTCATGGTTCAGTCAAATATGAAACTGGCCTAGAATCGTTTATAAACGGGTCAATTAACGGTTCGAGCCGATTTGGCTAGTGAATCATCTATCTTTTTAATTTTTTTAAAAAAATATTTTAAATGAATATTTTTTAATTTTTTAAAATTTTAAATTAAATCCGACAAAATTCGACCGTTAATTTGCTGAATTTTTGACGGTCCAGGCTAATTTCTAAATGACTTCGAACTCATTTAGCAGGATAATAGTTCATACTGGTTATGATTCAATGGACCCATATTACGGAACCAACAAGTGCTTTTTTAAGAGTTAATTAATTAGCTAGCCAGTCCTGCTTTCTTTCTCCTCCCCCTTTTCTCTGTACGTAGACATTGTATGAAACGAGTACGTCGACCCAGTCATTTAATCTTTGCTTGCTATATGCAATGACAAAAGTACGTGGATTCCACGTGCCAATGGATAGACAAAGCAACCTCGTCATAGATATATATATATATATATATATATATATATACTCATCAATATATAGACGTATGAACGTAAACTTACTCTTGTTGTTCCTAATTTCTTATCGATCTTCCAGAATATCCATTGCTCTGTGAATGTATATCATCTTGGATCCGTTCCGTTATTCTTCAATTGCTGCTTACGTATAGTTAGATGAAGGAAACAAGTGGCAGCAGTATCATTGTCGGGATCGAGAACCCTACGAGCCTCAAGTCATTGAACCACATGTCGCCTGGGTGCCGCTCCGTCAAGGAGTCCGTCGAGTTGTATTGGGAGCTTTTGGGATTCATCCCGATGCATGTTGCGTATGTTACACAATACATATTATCGATCAAAATCTGATCGATATAGCTTGATGCCTTCCTTGATCGTGACGTTCTGAACAACACTTTTTTTCTTTTTTATTTTTATTTTGGGGGCGGGGGCAGGCTGTTCAACTATGGTATTGGAATTCATCTCAAACTAGGACAAGGAGGAAAAGGGACAAAAAAGGTTTTCTCATGTAACATTATACATATTACTGGTATGATCAGATGACATGTAAAGGAAGGAACTAATCGAGAAAAGAAAACAAAAACAAAATCATTTTTGGTTTGCGCCACTCGTGTATCGATATCTAAACCCAACAGCCCGTTTAGCATATTCTATCATATGAACTAACCTAGTCATCCACATAAAGGTCAACGTCGCTGGGTCAAAATCGTTTCCTTTCTTGCCCCCTAGAAACAGGAGATCGAGTTAATTACTAGGGTTGAGTTAACTGGCCAGAGGTTGGATAAGAGAAAAGGTGGATGTCTACCCGCTATATCCAGCGTCCATTTTCAACTGAATCGATGCACACAAAGGCAGATGGCATCAGGTTCTTATCTATGCGTCCATCATGTTTTGCGACCCGTAAAGATTTGATGCCCAAAGCAAAGGGGATCGATGGATCATGAATTATTGGCGTCCGAAAGTCCCTATGTCCCAGCACCAAGTGAACTAGTCAATGGCAGATTCTAGGGATCAATCGGTTCCTTATCCATCATTCTTTCCTTCACCAGTTGAATCTAAAGAGTAAAGCCTTCCTGTGGTCCAAATTTTAGATTTTGACCCATTTCTTCCAGTTGTATATGTGCCACTAATAGAATTATGAATGTTGAGTTTAATGGGTAAAGAGAACTCAATTTAATTGTTCCCCGTAAGGGTGTTTGATCTCGCTGCATTATTCTTCTTGACCTAAAACTAAGGGGTTAATTTGGAGTTCGAAACAAGATTTCTTCTACTACTAATTTCCTCCGCTTTTCTCTTATCTTCCCTTATGTAGAATAGACTCATAGATTTTCTTCGTAACCGAGGGAAAAAAAAAAAAAGAAAAGGTGATGTTATCCGGAACATCGTGAGAGAGACAAAACAGACAAATTGCATATTGAATATATATATATATATATATTTGAGGACCCTTGCGGTATTACAACATTGCCCGTGGATGAAGAAGAAGAAGAAGAAGGCAAAACTTATGGTGATTATGGGCAAGTATTATTTGGTTTCTCTTCGTCCGTCGATCGGTCCATCTTACTTAAATTGCACTACCTGGAAACATACAAATTGAATTATATATATATATATATATATATATCAGAAGCCATTCAGCTGGCAGAACCAAACACATCATGTGATCATATGAACTTATTGGAGACCACAAGCAAAAGGGATACGATGCCATACAAGAGACCCTAACCATAGTACTCCCTTGGTGTCTTGCATTTATAGCATTCCGTCCTGCTTGCATAATTGTGCACTCCACACCCATACCTGCCCCACCAATCATATGATTTACACTCAGCAAAATTCAGTAATTCTTAAATTGGCAATTAATGAAGGGATGGCAATATTATTACAAAGTTTGTGATATCAGAATTTGGAGAATTTACAATTTTTTTTTAAGAATGAGAGAGTGCAAACAGAATTCTTTTATTTTATGAAGATGGAAGG
This sequence comes from Sonneratia caseolaris, assembly GCA_900006705.1. Taxonomy (NCBI): domain Eukaryota; kingdom Viridiplantae; phylum Streptophyta; class Magnoliopsida; order Myrtales; family Lythraceae; genus Sonneratia; species Sonneratia caseolaris. The sequence continues at coordinate 161,495 of CXYZ01021177.1, forward strand.
TAATGCACTTGAAGTAGCTTAGTGTTTCAATGCTTTCATGTCAAAAACTAAGCCAATTTTTTATGATAATTAGTCAAATGATGTTGCTAAATAACCTGACTAACTTCTTTTTATTTTGTGCTTCAGGGTGTAAAAATGTGAGTGAGTTGGACTGAATGCTTTGTGATAATCATATGATATAAAAAAAAAAAGAAAACCTCACGCGGTGCAAAGCCAGTCTCCGCTCTTCCATCCGGGGGGCGCAGATCCGTCGGAGGTCATCATACTGGCACTCGCATAATCATTCTTCTGGGTATTGCACCGGTAGCAGGTCGTCCTGCTGGCGTAGTTATGGGCCCCGCAAGTTGCACAGTACCAATCGCCAGCCAGGACTTCGGTCCGGTTGTACAAGTAGGTTGTGACGTCGGGCCCACCGAACTTGGGGTACCCACAGCGCTGGCAGGCATCTCGTTTCTTGAAGTTCTGGTGCTGGCATGCTCCGCACAGCCAGTCTCCTCCTGGCCAGCTCATCTTGTCTGTTTTCTTCACTGGGATAACAGATACATTCCAGATCAGAATTCCCAAAGATTAATCTTGCTCGGGGGATGCAAAGAGAAATGCGATAGCAACTTTGTTAAGCAACGGTATTCGATGATGATGTCAATTACGGTGCACCCTTTCATACATAACGCGCGGTAGATCTTGGGGCATCATTTATTATTTAATGCGTTTTCGGCTAGCAATCTCATACATGATGATGTATTCATTCATCGGGACTAGGAGTATCATCTTGATGAACTATCGGGACTCCGAAGATTCGGCCATTCCATGATCAGCCCGGAAGCACAAACCAAGTATAAAGAAAGTCAGAGAGAGAGCTTACCTTGGGGGAAGATGGAGGGCTTGAAAGAAGAAACCGGGAGCGAACCAAGTATCAACAGCAAAGGAAATGAGTTCCCGTGTGCTGCCTCACGAAGCCGGGAATGCCAACTGCCGTCCGTGGTTTCGAGCAGAGGTCGAGAAGCCCTATATATACACACTCGACACCAGTGTACTGAAGTGGGATTTCAATTTTTCATCGCATTATTTGTTTATTTGTTTGTGCTTCCCCAATTCTCCAATGTAATGGATTTTACACTTTTGCTCCTGAATATGGGATGGGATTCCAAAAGTAGATAAAACCTCCTTTGGGGAGGGTGGTTTCCAAAGATGTGGGTACTAGCTAGCAACTCGCAACTCGCAACTCGCTCCGTTTAACTGTTAAGTGCATGCACAAGCACATATCCATCCAAAAACTACACGTATGTCCTCACCACTGGACACGATTCCGCTTGCATTATTAGAAAAGATGAAAAGAAAGAGAGGAAAAAAAAAAAAAACACCCTAATCGGGGAGACTTTTATATCCTGTTCTTTCTGCCCATGTCTGTCTAGCTTCTCCATTATTGACACGGGGTTTCCCCTTCTCTTTTATCTAGTGTTGATTCATCCATCAGTCAGAATTGTGCAGTGCAAAAACCGTCAGATTACTGTGGAAAGGCAAGTGTCGAACTTCTCAAATAGAATCAAAGCCAACAGAAACCGAAGGCGAGTTAAAAACCGACAGTTCTTATACGGGTAGATTCCACTTTCTTGGTCTCCAAATTTCATATACATGAAACAACATATTATAATTCGTGGGACACCAATTCTGCTAAGAATACTCCTTCAAATCGCCTGATGGCTTCACATGTGAACAAGAGATAGCATCTATTCTCACCCTCCCAATAACAAAAATTACTTTGCATTATTAGGAACGGCAAACCAACTCCCCTCGCCCCCACCCACCCCCACCCCAAATTTACTATATCCATGGCCTTATAAATTCGTGGTGTTTGATAGGAACCGAAATTACTACTTGTCTAATAAGGAGATTCTCGCTCGTAAAAAAAAAAAACAATTTAAGGGGAAAAACAAAAAGGGCAATAATTGCTATCCTACAAGTGGAAAAAGAGAATTCTTTTTTCCCCTTCCCGTTCCATATTATTATTCTCAATCCCACATATATATAATATCTATATGTCGGACTCTGATGTTCACATCCTCACGACATAATGCTTCTCTTTTTAGCATATTATATTATATGATATTCAAAATAATAATAATAATAAATCTTAATAGATTTAATTTTTAATATGATCAGTTTACTAAAGATAAATATTTTTTTATCATAAACCTACTATGTTTAAAAGAGTTAATTTTAAAATCATGTTCATAAAGAGAAATCATTTACCAAATAGTCCAATTAACTTGAATTTTAAAGCTCTGCCACTTTACGTACAATTTGCAAATACACCTTCCCTGAGTAAAATATTCATATAAACTCATGTGTCATATCTATACATACACACACACAGACACAGAGACACATGCTTTCACTTGGGTGAGGGAATCAATTCCTCATAATGCACATCCATTGCCACATTCTTTTTCTCCCCCGTCTTCTCCACAACTTTTTTCTAGCAATAATTCAAATTCCAGATTCATATCCACCGATCTTCCCATCGTTTTCCCTCCTCTTTTGCTGCCCATCCTTGTGCCCATGTGCATCAGTTAATAATAACTGGTTAAGAAATGATAATTTCCTCTCCTACTATCCTATGTGCAATGACACAATTCTCGATCTAATAATTAAGAAATTATATGTTTAATTCTTATTGTGGGACTATCCGTTCCCTTTAATTTCCTTCTTTTTCCATCCCTTTCTAAATTTATATGCTTCCTATATAATCGAAAAAGATGGATAATGGTTGTTTGCTACTCATAATAATATATGTAAATGCATGTGATACAAATTAACTATATGTGTCATTGTTCATAGTTAGTCCCAAGTGGAGGTTGAGATTGAGACGGCAAGAAGCTGTCACACATATTCATCTCTTTATGCTTTCATTGTAGACCCAAATGAAATGATGCAACATATATTTGTTGAAACATGACAAGTGTATTATACCAATATATATATATATATATATATATATATTTAAAAAGGCTCGACAAGTGTGTTGGAGATAGAGTAAGTATGATCTGTATTCATTCGGATTCCTTGGACCCATTTGTAGTTTGCCCATGTGCCGGTGTACCTATCAAAACATAGTTGATGAGAGATAAGGAATGAGTTTAATATAATAATATCGCTTATTGTTTTGAGATTAAAATTTTTTGAATGAATTCTCTCAACTTATCATACTCTTTCAATATTCCATTCTTTCTCTCCCATGAAAGGAATAACTAGACGAGGAACATGGAGGTTTGACCTGAAAAAAAAAATCACACTTCATGACTAGTCATGCATTTTCAGGGAAGGGAAAGAAGAAAGAAAGTTCCAATTTGCAAACACCAATTTAATGTCGTCCAAAGACCGCGGCGAACTGACGCCGCTCGCTGGCTCAAGTCAAGAACCATATTCGACCGTTCAGACCAGCTGGCCTTTGTGGTGTCCCATAAAGTGACACAGCTAATAACTAGAATGAAAATTCCCAGTTTTATTCTAACATTGGTCAACGAATGAAGTGTGAGCGTGAAGTGATATTGCTACACCTTGGACCTTGCAAACCTTCTCCGAGCATACGTTAAGAGACTAATTAAGACATGCTAGAGCAAATCAAGGAGTTTGATGAACACGTGTCAATAAGAGTCCTGGAGCCAGCTAGTAGACATATGTAGACTTAGCAGATACGAGGGGGATGGGAGGTTCTGTCCCGCGATAACATGGCGAATTCGTTCATGTCCACATAAGCACAGTTTGGGGAACAGATGCTTGCGTGTTGACTTAGGGTTTGATAAGGTGGAATCCTCATCATCGATCGAGAGGGAGAATTTATATATGATTTTAAGAAAGATATATTTAGCAGCGTAACAATATCATTTTCAATATAAAATGAACACGTTTTTTAATTTAAATTATATCGATAAAACCCTTTATGCATCCTCATTTGTCATGTATTTTATTTTATTCTAAATTTAAGGACTCAGCGCTTTCTCATCATAAAATTGAGTGCTAGTTAACTGTGATAATAAGTAGGTCCAGAGCCCAGACACGGTGAATATTCCTCATGAAGGCCCCTCCCATACAGACTCTTTATTCTCCATGCGTGTGACCATTCCTCGAAGAGGGTTCCATCTATCTTTATCTCTACCCCCACATCTCTCCTCAATAATACAAGAAGAATCCACATCTTAAACTGGGGAGGGGAGGCCTTATATGAGGAAAAAAAAAACACATAACCCTTGCTTTTGAATATTCCTCCTTTTTCCCACCCTTATTCCTGATCTCCCTTTCTCTCCTTATTTTTGTTCTTCATAGCTTTAATTCATGGCTCGATATTGTCAAGCACTGCTACACATGGCCAATTTGCTATATATATGGCTAGAAACCTCAATATTGCTTGATTTCCACAGCTTTAAGTTTGCGACTTGAACGGCGATTGCATCGTTGGACTGCTGTGAGATAGATACTGGTCCTTTATGTCAAGCATCCGTCCATATACATACATACATATATATATATATATATATAAGAGGAATGGACGTCCGCATTGCATTCGGAATCCCTGTCGTCATCCTTGTATATATATATACATGTTGTACTCGTAATCAACTCGCATAATAAGCATATCGTTTAGGGCCACCTCTATCACCCCACCCCAGATAACACCCACCCACACACACACAGAGAACATAGGATGTTGAAAGTCCAAATAAAGTGTTTCCTACTGCACTTGAGGTCCTCCTCTCGAGAAACTAAATTGAGTTTGTGACAGAATTTAAATGAGGGGGCAGAATGCATGCAGTGAGAATATATGGCATGTAGTGTCATGAAGACTACTGACCCACTGTATCAGTGAAAGGCAATTCTTTGTCGAATACCTAATAACATTATACTAGCCATCTTAGTATGTTCAATGAATTGGGGAGTAAAGAAACCGAAAAGACCGAACCGATTGATACTTAATTAATCCATCAGTTTGACATGCCATATCTAAAATGTCTGACTTATTCGATTTTCAACGACTTATCTCTCTAGTAATGATAAAAGCCAAGTATGCAAGAAATTTTAGTTCTTATATATACCTTCTCTTCACCTCATCATCCGAGATAGACCAACATCTCCTTGGTTTGTATCATCAAGATAATGACTAAAGGTGAATACATACATATGACATAACGAGTGATAGAAATGTGGAATGTATCAATCGATATGAACCGTTGACAAGTGCGAAGAGGAAGCACCCTACAGTCATATTTGGTCCCTTTAAAGGGTCCTGTCAATTAGATTCCTAGCAAGTGATCGATTGATTGATGTACATACATGCATAGATACATACATATATATTATTATATTGATTGAACTCCATCTATTATTATTCATTCATCTCTTTCACTCTCTTTCTAGCACTCCTTCCGTCACTCGCCACCACACACATTGATCTTTAATCAACCAAAGAAAATAAAGTCGTTTAGAACCATGTAAGAATCCTTAACTATTTAGAGTTTTTTTATGTGTTAAATAACAGATCAATTATTAGATATTTTATTGAAATTATTGGTATCAACTAATATACTTTAATAATAATAAAAAATATGTTAAGAGTGCGATAATGCGAAAAATTCAGATGAAGTTTCTCCATTCGCAATCTTCTATCGCAAGATGGGCCCCGTCTTCTGGGCCCCCACTTCAAGAGGGCATGGCATCTCTATCGCAACTAAATTAACTGCCAACGACTTCTGATCTTTAAGGCGGGGAAGAAAGCACTGCCAACGACTTTTCAAAATTTCCCTACCCCATCGTCCGCTTATCCAACAAAGATGATCTCCTCGCCGACCGTTGCAACTGCGCCGTCAACCCTCCATGTTCTTCCTTCCACTGATCCTCCGTACAAGCTCCTGCAGTCACACCCATCTCTGGCCCTCCTCTCCAAGTGCAGGAGCACCCAAACTCTCAGGCAGATCCACTCCCAAATAGTCAGAACTGGCCTCCACAACTCCCAGTTCGCCCTTAGCAAGCTCATCCAGTTCTGTGCCATTTCACCATTCGGCGACCTCCCCTATGCTGTTCTGCTCCTCGAGTCCATCAAACATCCCAATCAGTTAATCTGGAACACGGTCATCCGAGGGCATTCCCTGAGTGATAACCCGAGTTCGGCGATTCAGCTTTTTATTCGTATGATCTTAAGTGGGGTTGTACCGAATTGCTATACTTTCCCGTTCGTCTTGAAATCTTGTGCCAGATCTGGATTAGCCCACCAAGGGAGACAGGTCCATGCACATGTCTTGAAGTGCGGGCTCGAATCTGATGCCTTCGTGCACACTTCCCTCATCAGCATGTATGCCCAAAATGGTGATCTGGAACTTGCACGCTTGGTGTTTGATAAAAGTTCGCACAGGGATGCCGTCTCTTTCACGGCTTTGATAACAGGCTATGCATCGAAAGGTTTTACGGATGATGCGAAAAGGCTGTTTGATGATATGCCTACGAGGGACGTGGTATCTTGGAATGCTATGATCGCTGGTTTTGCACAGTGTGGTAAATTTTATGAAGCACTAGAAACTTTTAGGGAGATGCAGAGGATGGGCGTATTGCCTAATGAGAGTACAATTGTTTCTGTACTTTCAGCCTGTGCTCAGTCGGGTTGTATTGAGCTTGGGAGCTGGATACACTCCTGGGCTGAAGATCAAGGGATGGGTTCAGATCTCAGGATCCTCAATGCCCTCGTTGACATGTACTCAAAGAACGGCAATCTTGAGAAGGCCCGTTTCATGTTTGACTCTATCCAACAGAAGGATGTCATCTCATGGAATGTCATGATTGGTGGTTATAACTACATGAACCATCACAGAGAAGCCTTGGAGCTCTTCCGGAGAATGTTAAAGTCCCATGTGAAGCCCACTGATGTCACGTTCTTAAATGTTCTTCCATCTTGTGCTTGCTTATGCGCTCTTGACCTAGGCAAATGGATTCACGCATACATAGACAAGAACTTCAAGAATTTCACTAGTACTTCCTTGTCGACGAGTTTGATAGACATGTATGCAAAGAGTGGGAATATAGCTGCAGCTGAACAAGTTTTCCATGGGATGGAGCTTAAGAGTCTGGCTTCATGGAATGCAATAATTTCTGGGTCAGCAATGCATGGACAGGCTGAGAAAGCTCTCAAGCTTTTTCATGAGATGCTTAATGAAGGGTTCAAACCAGATGATATCACATTCATTGGAGTTTTATCTGCTTGTAGTCATGCTGGATTGGTAGAACTCGGGCGTGAGACTTTCAACTTGATGGTGAACGAGTTCAAGATCTCCCCGAAATTGCACCATTATGGGTGTATGATCAATCTTCTCGGTCGAGTGGGACTATTCGACGAAGCAGAATCTATGATCAGGTCTATGGATATGGAGCCTGATGAGGCCATTTGGGGTTCCTTGCTCGAAGCATGTCGTATTCATCGACGAGTTGAATTGGGTGAAACTGTTGCTGAGAATCTTTTCAAATTGGAGCCCGACAACCCAGGGGCTTATATTCTTCTTTCGAACATCTATGCAGATGCTGGCAGATGGGATGGTGTTGCAAAGATAAGAATGAGACTGAACGATGAGGGAATGAAGAAAGTGCCAGGTTGTACGTCGATAGAAGTTAACAGTGCTGTACACGAATTTCTTGTTGCAGATAAAACGCATCCACAGAGTGAACAGATATACAAGATGCTGGCTGAGATAGACGATCTCTTGGAGAGGGCTGGGTTCGAGCCTGATACGTCTGAGGTGCTGTACGACATGGATGAAGAATGGAAAGAAGGTTCGCTCAGTCGGCACAGCGAGAGGGTCGCAATTGCCTTTGGGTTGATCACTACAGAGCCTGGAACTACCATCAGGATCGCCAAGAACTTGCGGATCTGTCGTAACTGCCACTTGGCGACGAAGCTAATTTCAAAGATTTTCGATCGGGAGATAATTGCTAGAGATAGGAACAGGTTCCATCATTTCAGGCATGGTAGGTGCTCCTGCAAGGATTGCTGGTGAGCCGTTGTACTGTAACAGTACAGCTTGTGCGTTTTTGTACAGTGACATCAAAAGCATGTATGGAAGTGAGGTTATGCATGTGAACAGTGATATCTAATGAAAGCGGATCTAAGGTTATTATTATCAGGCTTCTCTCGATGTTCATTGGAACTCTTGGTTTGATCGTTGCCCCCAAAGAAATTATGAACCACAATGAAATATCTTTTTACTTCATTTTATTCATGTAAAATTTGCTTAACTAGATATCATGCATGCATGACAAGTGCAGTGACAAACGAAAGAATTAATAATTTTTTTCTCAGTTTGCTCTGTTAAATTATTGTGCAGAAATTTCATTACTGAACTACTACTCTTTATGACTCCAACAGACCGGAGGAACATCTTCTGATTCTACACTAATATCTTATCCGTACGCATACTTTGGGGCCGATGTCTTTGTTCTTATGTAACTTGATTGCATCGGGTGTGGCAAATTAGCGCACAATGTCAGGGATAATCTCTTGTTTGCATCATAATAATGAACGAAAAGATGAGTTTCCATTTCATCCTGGTTGCAATCATATCAAAATACGACGCTGCTCTCAAGCTCCTGAATAAGGATTGGATACGTACGTCTTCACTCCCTCCACACTATGACCTCACCCGCCAAACCATCAGAAAATCCTAGGAAAATCCCATCAATTATTGACTGTTCTCACACACATACGCAGACGCGCACACACACACACACACACACATATATATATATATATTTCTGATAATACACCATCATGAAAAACACAACCGGTGCAACTTCAGGTCACAGTTCTGATACTTTTATGCGTCTAAGTTAGAGGCTTGGTTAAATGAGTTCTTCCTTGCTGTAGCCAGAACTGTCTTGTCCGCAACTATGAAGTAAGCCGCCCCAGCCACTGCCAAAATGTCCAGAAGAAAAAAAGAAGAAGGATCACTTGTTTCAGTTTCTTTTCTATTATCTATTAACTGCTGAAAATAGAGAAGATGTCTGAAGTCTTTGGTGAGAATTGGTTTGCATGGAACCTGTGGAAATAATGAGGGCTTGAGCTGTGTGATTGAGGTTGGCCCTTGCCCATGGCAGCATCCTTACACTCGCCAACTGCAGCAAAACAGAGAACACCAACTTGATCAGAAATTATCTTGTGCACATCTATACTATACCCCTGCAGATTCGGTGTCACCATCCGTGTGAGATCCTGCCGTTGGCCGTATAAAGGCCCCAGAGCAGCTCTCTCGGTGCCCACCATAAAAATCTCGGGAAATCTTGCAATGTTATAAGAGCTCCCTTCTTACAATGATATAAAAACAAGTGAGAGTACTGGGACTTACAGTTGGAATGGCTGTAGCGATTCCCACAAAAACAGCTGCCTTGGCTCCTGCTTTCACTCCCTCTGATCATCACATGTATATAATGTAAATCTTGGTCTCCGACAAGTTTTAATACTAAAGCCATGCATGCTCAACAAAAAAAGTGAAGATATGCAATTCATATCAACTATCTTCCTCTTGATGGTTCGTCTTTTCATGGTAACAGACTGTTGAAGAAAAAGAAACAATACCATGAGCGTAACGTTTGGCCATGACAAGCTTCTGGTCTAGAGAAGCCAAGCTGGTTTTCTCGAGAGGAGATTGAGGTGCTGACTTGTTTGCCATCTGTGACGTGTGAAGAAGATCTCACGGGAAATGATGATGGAGAGAACGATTAGTAATTAGGAAAAGGTTGGTACCGGGGCCTTACCTGAGAACTTAATGAGATTGTGCATTTGTATTTATAGAGATTTTTCGAGTGGGTGGTTGTGCTGTGGAGACAGCCTCAGGTGTTAGGTTAGAGAGAGAGAGAGAGAGAGAGTTTGATGGTTTCATTTTGATTCTAACGTCAGAGTCGCTTGTTTTCACTTCGGTCTCTGCTACACTGTCGGTTCGATAGCTCAGTTTTTCTACAGGGTTTGGTACGAACGTTTAGCTCTTGATTCAATATTCAAAAAGGTGAACCAGTGGCAAGATCATATAGAATTACTGTGGCTCTCACCTATCCCGTGACTGGATATACATAAGTCGACCACTAACTAAAACTTCTCTCGGTTTAGAAGCTCGATATGTGAGAAAATTCAGGATGATCGTGCCAATACTACTTGACCCTGCGCTCTCGGTCGGCTCGTCCTTGGGGTGCCCCAGATCACTCACTGTACCTTTTAATGATGCTTTTCTATTCGATTATTTTATGGCTGCCGTGAAACCTACCAAGAAGAAAAATACCACTGCTTTGAGCACGTCAGGCCCCGGAGAAAAGGAACCCACCTAGAGAATCACAATTCTTCTTGAAATCTTGAGAGATAAGCAAGGCTTTTTAAAATGATGCCCGGCATAGTAATTTCTTCGATCAACTTACGAACACTTGGCACCAAGTATATGAACACGTAGTTTGACGCAATCAGCTCGATATTAGATATTTGAGGTTAGGCATCGAGGTATTGAGATGTACCAGTGCCGCGGTTTCTGTTTCCGTCCTTGGGCAACTTCTTGTATATAATAGACACGCGATTGCGTTGGTAAAGCTGTGTGTGCGGTTCAGGAATATGAATAGTGAGAAAGGAAAAAAAATATTTTTTATTTTAAATTTAATGGATTAGGAATGAAAAAAAAGTACTGCACTTTATTCATTAAAAATCGATTTGGCTAAAAAACTTAATGAAATGTGTTTAACTTAAGAACATATCTGAAAATTAAAAAGAAAAAAAAAAAGGAAGAAGGAGCTTTGAATTGATATCAAAGAAGAAGGACGAGGCATCGGGCTGTGCAATGGCTTATCCATTCAGAGTCATTTCAACCGACACAGAGACCCACGAAAATGGCATCAAGAAATCACGTAATCCCCTGTTAGAAAAAAGGTTCAGATACTCTCTCTCTCTCTCTCTCACGAAAGAGAAGAGAAGGCCAGTGGTTTAGGACAAAGCCTGTCTCAATCTGAAAAAACCATGGGTGGCGCTCTCTTCCTTCCAGGTTCTGTCGGGTGTTGAGGATTGCTCTCTACCCGCAGAGATCCATCAGATAGGGGCACGTGTCAGCAATGAACGGCCCAGATCGTCTGCCTCTCCGATCCTGATGCACTGTTGCAGTAACTCTCGTTGGTTTCTTGAAATTGTCTACTTGCATTTTTTATAATCTCTGTTGGTGGGACTCTTCTTAGTGGGTGATTGATTGATTGAGTGGGGCGAGCTATAGCGGATTTGAAACTTTCGCAACTCTGTTGAGACTTCGGCTGCATGTTGGTAGTCAAGTCCCTTTCATTAGACTCTGGACCTTTGCTCGCATTAGATGCAATTAGTTGGAGAATAAGGCCATCTATCCACAGCATACTCTTACTCGAGGAACATGCAACACACCGATACTGTTAAGGCTTCTGGAGAAAGGATCCACATTGTAATGGGAAATGTTGGTCATATTTGCGTTTTCAAACTCTAATTCACCTTAGACTTATTATATGCTGAGTTACCCCCAAAATCATAATCTCACGGGTCGAACTGGGCCGGGCTTTGTTTCGTTTTCGTATCCTGAATTATTTTGCTCGTAGTTTATTCTTCCTCAAGGTCAACATTTTCCGTTCCCCCCTCACCACTTTTGCTCGCCGGCGATGACCTACACCGTACCGCTCTGAATTTTTTGGGTTTCGCTAGGACTAGGAGGCTTCTTGTGGGAATCTCGGAGAATATGGGGGCAGAGAGCACCTCCACCTCTGGGAGCGACTCCCTGACGCAGTTGGTGTTGAATGTCTACGATCTCACCCCCATCAATAATTACACCTACTGGTTCGGTTTCGGAATCTTCCATTCGGGCATTGAAGGTGAGATTTTCTAATATTGGGTTGTCGGGTCTCGTCCTGTTTCTGCTGATAGTTTTTGTTGTCGTTGCTGTTTTGAGACATCGGTGCTACTTGTTGAAGGTGTTTGTTGGGAAGCTTTGATCTTTTGATGGTTGCTCTAGTTGAGTTAGAGAAATGGCATTTTGTTTACTCCCTGATCGACCTTTGCCCTTTGGTGAACGAAAATGTTAGTGAATCTGGGGAATGGCTCTTTAGTGGAAAGCGTTTAGGAAAAGCCCAACAGGGCAGAGATTGAAAACAGTTGTCATAATAGCAGAGATTCTGGAAATTACTTATAGTGCTGTTTGCAAAGGATAATAATGTGGCTGGAGGGGAATGACTGCACGAAAGTTGGTGCCGACCTTGGGACCTAATGACACCACTGCCCGTATTTGCTTACTTGATGGTTTTATTCGTAATTGTCATTTTGTGTAATCTCAATGCTGTCTGAATTTCTAAGGCTGCTGGAATAGGCAATGGTTGCTTATCCTCGTTATTCAGTAAACAATATTGCACTGTTGTTGGATGCCCTGGTTTCTCTGTTAATCCTCTAGCCATCCACGTTCAGGATTTGTTAAGTAATTGTGAACTGCATGATGGAATACGGGTTCATGATTAACAAACTTGTCAATTTGCATCTGTATTTATAAATTAATTTATGGAAAAGTAAGTTAATGCTTACATTTCTGCATGAGGGTACCTGAATTTTGCGCAGGTGTGAGCTCTATGTGAAAATTATGGATATTTTTCCTTTGCTTGTTTTAGTTATTCTCTCTAACACATTAATGCAAATGTAGTTCCCTGTGTATCCTTTCAAATGATTTCCTTTTGAAAAATTGTGTTCTCCATGTGATGTTATCAATTGAAAAATCTGTTTGAATTCTCAGCACATGGTAAGGAGTATGGGTTTGGAGCACACGACTTCCCAGTTAGTGGAGTTTTTGAAGTAGAGCCCAGGAGTTGCCCAGGTTACATATATCGGTGTTCCATAGCATTAGGCAGCATAAATATGTCTCCTTCTGAATTCAGGACACTTATTGAAAATATGGCTTCTGAATACCATGGCGATACGTATCACCTCATCTCAAAGAACTGTAACCATTTTACTGATGATGTCTCGCGGAGATTGACAGACAGGTCTGTCCCTGGATGGGTGAACAGACTCGCTCATTTAGGTAAAAATCAAAATCTGTCCCTCCCGGGAAATCTTATGCATCCTCACATTGCGTGTTCATCCTGAGTCTTATGGAGAATTTAGATTTAGATGTAGATGTGGCAGTTTCTGTAACTTTTTGCAGTAATGTGTGGAAAACGTGTACCTTCTTTGTATGCACTCGAGATCAACAAGATGCTTTTATAAAGATAAAAAGACATATGGTAGCCCTTTCTGCTCTTATTCATTGCTTCCTCCAACTTTTAGGTGCTTTATGCAGTTGTCTTCTTCCTGAAAGCCTCCAAGTGACCACGGTTAAACAGTTGCAAGAATACCACGGATGTTCAGGTGAATGTTCCACCTCTAATTTGTCCTGCTTCTATTCATCTGTATACTGGCTAATCAATCAGATCTCCCACGCATGTTTGTCGATGGTATTCTTTCCGTGTTCAGAGGAAAATGTGACTGAATCTCTATCGACTACATCGCATCATGAATCAACTGAAATGGAAGATGCCGAGCAAGAGAGGCACTTGCTGTCGACCCCATCTTCAAGCGGGGAGGTCTGCTTTGTTAAAGAGACGGCTCAAAAGTGAATCTGGACTTTTCCCCCACTGGTTTGTAACTTTAGTAACATTGTGGAGGGTTATGTTGCTTTATATTTGCTTGCATTTGCAAGTTCTCAATTGATGTGCAGCTTCTTTGATTCTTTTGCCTCTCCAAATCCTGTATGATACGATTCATTTGTCACCCTACTCCTTTAATCTGAGAAACTTTCAAGGTTGAAATGATGGGAAGACTTATGTTCTGCTGTTCGACTGAAACATTCAGGTTAAGGACGCTTGGCCTTGGCCCTCTGACCTGTCCATGACTACATTTTTGTCAAATACCAGTTCTCTCTTTCAAGCTTCCAAATCAGCAATTTCAAGATAGGCGTCGTGAACCAGAAATTGCAGCAGGTGCAGCTAAGGAGAAAAATGAATTGAAAGAAGGATACTCTAAATAGCAACTCACTTATATATAATAACAAGAGGAACCAAGGACAGGAGTCCGCGAGATTACGTACTAATCAGCCAAATGATACTCTAAATGCAGGTTTTTGTGAAGACACGAAGGAGTGTGACCCCCAAGCGCATGCACATCGCGCTCCTAATATATCTTCTTCTTCTTTTTTCCGGCCCAAGACGAGCCCATGACCGTGTGGAAGTATGTTGACCATCTCTTGTTCATCAATTAAAACTATTAAGAGCCATTGAGCGAGAACTGATTTTGGATGATAGCCATGAGCCGAACAGCAGTCCCGTTTCAAGTAGATGTTCAACCCCAACTGCACTCATGGCCAACCGTACCGTACGTGCAGATCGTAGCCGTCCTTAGTGGCATGTGGCCCGACATCCATCGTCATATGTCAGGGGGAAAAAATGGCCCAAAAACCAAAAAATAAAAAAAATAAAAAGAAAGCTGGGAATGGTGATGCGAAATTATGAAATGGCTGTCTCTGTCCCTTTATATATTATAAGGTCCCACCACCACCACCACCGCGACCAAGTTGATATCCTAACACAGATGTCTATGCGTAATCAATAGTGATCGCGACATAGCCTGTCATAGAACTAAATGAATCAAATAGAGTGGGGGAAAAAAGAAAACCCATCAGTGACTCCCTCGCCGAGAACTTGTACAGTATAATTCAAAGTAAAATTTCCAAACTTTCATTTGAATATCTGAATATGAAATTTAAAAACTTCGCTCCGCTTAAAATAAAGAGATGTTCGGTCATATTATATAATTCTTTTTCTCTTTTATTTTTGCACCGTACAGTTTTCCTAAACCAATCGAAACTCACATTAAGATTAATCTGCAGTCGGATCGAGATTCCTGAAAAAAATTCACATCAACTCTTGTTACCTAAGATTTGATCTTTATATAACCCATTTGAAGATTCAGTGAGTGAATCCCTAGTTCAATCCTATCCCAAACTTGCCGTATCAAATAATTCATATCATTATTGGTTGAGCTATTGACATTGTCAAAAGCTCATAGTCATCCGTGTGTATATAAAGAAGTCTATAGTCTCACCAGAATATTTATACTTTATTATAGACATATTGTCTGACAGACCAATAACTGTCTAACTTTTTGAGCTGGATATGTAAAATAAATAAATATATATATTAGGCTGCTTCTGTATTAATAAGAAATCTCATGTGCATGTGCATTTGTAATTATTGTGTAGGACTCCCTCAGCTCAACAGCTTCCGCTTAATTCTCAAATCTTTTTTCATGTATTTTAATGATTTAATGTACCTTTTTAGCTTAAAAATGAAGACTCTGCAAAATTAATGGAGGAAATACCAGAAAATAAAAAATAACAAGGGATTGCAATTAAGTTATAGTATAGAAATTGGTGCGAGAGTAACGGTAATTTATTGGTAAATTAATAATATATAATAAATTATATTTAAAATTTAAAATTTTTCAAAATTAATATCTAACGTTTGATGTTGTAATATTAAATATCACTTATATTTAAAACAATTCCAACTGTACTACAATAATAGGGGTTAAGATGGCTAGGACGTGACAGGTTGTTTTTTCCTTTTTTTTCACAAATTGTCGGGTTCCATGAATCTTCTTCTAATTATCTTTTATATTAAAAACCAAGCCCGAAAAAATTAATCAAGGATTTGAATGGACTCCGGGCAACTATAGAATAATCGGGTAACAGAGTTATCTAAAATTTATAATTATAAATCAATAGTGTGAGTATTAAGTATATAATTAGTGGATGTAATTATAAAAATGACTATTAAATTTATCATTGTAATTAATAAATATAAATCATTAAATATAATTATTGAATTCCGATCAGCCCCGTGACCCGCCAGTTTTCTCGGATTAAGGCCCGAATTTGTTTTTTCTTTTTTGGTGGGTTTCTTTTAACTTAAGAAACCATCCGAATTCTTATATGATACATACCCTTTCTCTTTTTTTATTTGGGGCCCCAATTTTTTCGGTTTCGGTTTTTCATTTCTAATGGATGAATGTGCTTTTTATGAGAGCTGTGACCGGTCAAGCTTGAGCACCCGCTTCCTAACTTCCGAGAAGACGATCCACTGTACAAAGACGACTGAGTGTTCAATCTAAGACTGCGAGAACACGTCAATTTCTAC
This sequence comes from Sonneratia caseolaris, assembly GCA_900006705.1. Lineage (NCBI taxonomy): Eukaryota > Viridiplantae > Streptophyta > Magnoliopsida > Myrtales > Lythraceae > Sonneratia > Sonneratia caseolaris. Next base: position 177,728 of record CXYZ01021177.1, read on the forward strand.
TAGGGTGTTCCTTGAACGAGGGGATGACGGACGTGGACCATTCAGCAGAAAAACAGTCCGTCTGGTCCTCTCCATGATCTGCACCGGCGTCAGACTTTAGGTTTAAACCGAAAGATCGGGCTTGAAGATATCGACGAGGAATTGAGGAGCAAGCCCAGGTTAAGTTTATGGCTCTTGGGAGCACAGAAGCAAAGGATGACTTAAGGAAGGAAACGTTCTATCTTACAGGAAAATTACGTACAGCTGCTTTGTAAATGAGGGCCAAAAAGGAAAAAAGGATTAGAGCTAGAGCTAGAGCCTGGAAAGAATGCATGGCAGTCCCGTCTCTTCAATTCTTCTCAGAGCTAATCAGCTACCTGGGCGAGAGAGTGGACATGGCAAAAGAATAGGTCGAATTAGCCGGCAGATGCCGATTTCCTGCTCCTTGTTCCGCCATCACAGTTGCATTGCGCCGGTCCCGGTGGTCCTCGTTAATGTCCGGTTCCGGCTCTTCGTCAGCCGCTAAGAGATCGACCACGATCATCTGAGTATCGGGCGGCTCTTCTATTGCCACTCTACCTTGGAGCATCTCCACCACTCGATGCATGCTGGGTCTCAGCGCCGCTCTCTCCTGTATGCACCAGAGAGCCACATAGGCCATCCTCCTCACTTCCCTCTCGTCGATCATCCCACTGTCTAGCAGGCGTTGATCCACAACATCCATCACTTTCCCCTCTCGCAACTTCTCGCTCACGATCTTCGGGAAGTACTGCCACTTCCTGCGGGACCGGCTGTTCCCCGTCTCGATCAAGCAAACGTTTCTCCTCCCTCCTATCACCTCCAGAAGAACCATCCCGTAGCTGTAAATATCCGATTTTTCCGTCACTCCGTGACCCAAAAGCCATTCGGGGGCCAGGTATCCCCTTGTACCTCGGATCGTGGTGATGACCCTGCTCTCGTCCTTCCCCATTAGCTTTGAGAGGCCGAAATCTGCGACAATCGCCCGATAATTCTCGTCGAGCAGTATGTTCTCGGGCTTCACGTCGAGGTGGAGGATCCTCGACCGACAATCGTGGTGGATGTAGGACAGCGCCCGAGCAACATCGATGGCGACTTTACACCTGAGGTCCCAAGACAGGCAGCCTTCTCGACGGTTCCGTCGGCTCGTCTTGGGGAAAATCCAGCAGTCCAGGGATCCATTTGGGATGAACTCGTACACCAGGAAGCGAGGCCCTCCGGTGACGCAACAGTATCCGAGGAGCCTCACGAGGTGCACGTGCTGTACTCCGGCGATTGCTGAGACTTCCGATCTGAACTCTTTGTCCCCACGCTCTTGACCATCGATCCTCTTCACAGCTACCTGGGTCCCATCCGTTAGGATCCCTTTGAAGACAGAAGCGGAAGCTCCCTGGCCTAGAAGTGCCTGGAAGTTATCGGTGGCTTCCTCAATCTCCTTGTAGCGGAATTTCGTGGGAACTCCTGCGACTTTCCGGAGGAAACTGTACTCGATCCTAAGCTCTCTACCCTCAGAAATCCACCGAGACTCCAATAGTTTCCTCGTCTGACGATAACGCCTTCTGATCAAAAGGAAAGCAAAGATGGCAAAAATCACCGCGATATCACCCCCGAGGATGAGGTAGAAGGTCTTGGAGAGTTTGAGTGTCACGCGAAGTACAACAACTAGGATGATCAGAGAGAAGATTGACAGGGCTGCAATCAGATTTGCTTTCTTGTCTTCCATCAGGACATGGCTGCCGACGCCGCTGTTTCAGACCTGGGACTTGAAAGGATGGGGGAGATGAGAAGCCCGAGCTAGTCCAAGAACGGAAGAGGTCTAAGTTTTTTAACATAGAATTCCACGGGAGAGCCATCGCCGTCTCTCCATCAGTCAACTAACTGGTTAACTTAAAAAGATCATAGAGAAAATGTTTAGAAACTCACCTTCAACTTCAACACACACACACATGTATATATATATATATATAATTACCTCCCTAATAATCTGTGCAATTTGTAGCGGGGAGCAAGTCTACCCCTCAAAAGATCAGATTACGGAACCCTTTATTTCTGTCTCTCTCCCGCGTCCCTTTTGGCCCAAAAGCCTCAATCGTGAGTCGTGCCCAAACCAGAACCTAGACCCTCACAAAAAAAAAGGGGGGAAAAACAAAAAAAAAAACCATTGGTGACTGACTATTCAAGCTGCCATCTGATCTGACTCAAACTTCGTGCATAGAATAGTTTTTTCATCTTCATCTAGCGGTGTGACCTGTTCTTCTACAGAGACTGATTACCCACTGCTAGTTTGTTTTAAGAAATTGACCTGTTCGTCTCTTCCACTCGGTGTACTTAAATAATGTGCTGACAGTTAACCGCAGATCCGTTGACTAAACTCCGCAGATTCCACCATCGTCACAATGAACAAATCGTTCCACGATATGCCAGCGTAGATTCAATCACCAAGGTCATCCTCTGAACAGCATGAGAGGAACCGCATCATCACCGCGTCCGTAAACGAAATTCTGGGTTTCCCCAGCTAAAAAAGAATAGTCAAAAGAGGTATGCCACATATGCCTGCAGAATGAATTACAAGTCCGCCCTCTATGCTTGGCATTTAATGGATGAAACTCAACTTGCCACTGCACCTGGAAGGAAAAAGTCAAATCGAAAATTGAATGCGTTAGGTGTTCACCCTCCTTTAGGACAACTTGCAGCGGTTGAGGGTTTCATTTACGAACTAGGAGGAAAATGAATCGGGAAGAGATGGGTCAGGTTGCCTTGTTCTCATATCATATCAGCTAACGAAAGTATACTACTGCCAAAAAATAAATAAAAACTACATTGGTAAAACACCTAGAAAACCTATTCTTGAAATAAATACATATTCACAAGAATAATAGACCTCAATAAGAAGTATGAACGCTCGGCAACAGTGTCTTTTCAATGAAGGAATTCTCACATGATCCACATTTTGCTGCAACTTCAATGCTTAGAACAGTGGGGGCGCTGGCGGAAGGTGTCAGCACATTGAAAATTCCTCCTTTTCTTTTCCGAGAAAGGGGTTCGGCGATAGAGGCATCATCCTAGCGGGCAGCTATGGATTCTACTCCGATGCAACTTCCCTTGCTCCTTCAATCCCGCTCACTACGATCACATGTTCGTGGGCTTCGTTTTAAATGGAACTCCACACACCCCGCCCCCAGAAAGCCCAAGATTCAGGCGCGAGGCCTGATCTGCCTGTGGCCTCTGCTTTCATCTTCTGGCTTTGGCGTGAGCCCATGGACTTTGGCCCAAGTAGAGTCCAATTGTTATTTCCGAAGCCCAATTGCCCTCCCGCTTTTCCACCACCGCCTGATTTGGTTTTCCCTTCCTTATAACACCTGTCCTCCCTTCTTCTTTTTATTTTTTTTATTTATGAACAATTCCACCACCTAATACAGAGTGAGGGAGAGGAAAATTTGCTCAAAGGGAAGTGGAGAGGAGGAAATAAACAAACCAAAAGAACCGTAAAGTTGAAGTAATTAAAATTTTATTTTAATTAATTAGACTTATAATAGTCAAATATATATTAGAATTTATAGGTGAGATAAAGGAGTGTACGTGTGTATATATATATATATATATATATATTTGGATGATTTGATTGATAGTAATTGATACATCCAAAAACAAAAAAGAACAAAACAAAAGAATAAAATGAGAGAAAAGAAGAGAGAGAAGAAGGAAACGGAAATGAAGTAATATGTGAGAACGGAGGGAGAAAGGTGGAGTGGAGAAGGTTAGAATGGGAGAATTGAATTGCAACATTAATTTGTAAAATGATTTCTTTTTTAGATTTATCCTATTATAAATAATACAAATAGATAGATGTGAACTAATTAATATCATGATCAGATGATTTGAAGGTTATGAGTGCATTTTTTTATTGTAAAATATTGTATTTATAATTAAAAATAGAAAATATGCATTTACAAAATTATTATTTGATATATCTAATTAACCATTTTACCTAACAAAATGCTCTTGAATATATCTAGGAAAATATATTCAAATATGTGGTGAAATTAATGAGCGAGGATTAGTAGGGATGGTAGTTGTATTTGTATACATATATCTTGCATTAGTACACGTGTTTATATATAACCATGGGGACCGTCAAACCGACGGAATAAAAATTGGTCTAATTAATTTACCGCGAGTTCCTAGTAAGATGTAAACATGAAATATGAGCAACACTGACTCTATGACCCCGATGAAATACACGAGGTAACCCCCTTTGAGGACCCAATCAAAAAAATAAAGACAAGATATGAAAGATAAGAAAGGGAGATAGGCTTAAGAGCAACAAGTCTAATTCTTATTATTAAAGAATAATAAATAGGCATTATAATTTTGTGCAAAAGATGATGTAGTGCACAGATAAATAATTATTATGATATCAATTGAGGTAGATTTTTACTAGGAATATATGGATTATAATGATTTAGAATGTTATTTAAGTGTGGTTTTTCATGAAAATAGGAGGGATTTTTTTTATCGAATTTTCAGTTCATTATATCTCGACTGCCTCCAGACAACCCACATTTCCAATGCGTCCAGCGGTCATATAACATAAAGAAAGCTCAAGCTGCTGGGCCTGAGGATCTCATCAACCTTTTTGATCTATGATGATGCAAAAAAATGCCTAGTTTTTTCGAGAATCTGAGACGATTTCTCTAGCGGCTTCGTGCAGCCTGTTTACCGGCTCTCGGCCGCTGAGAAGCAACAAGGTCCAGCTTCTGATGCAAACGGCAAGAAGGAGAATGCTGCCCGTCAGAAGCCGCTGAGGGGCCGGGCCGGAGAGAGATCCGTCCACTTGTTCACACGCTTTGTCGAGGAGGTTCGTTGAAGTAATTAAGCTTCTGGGTTCACCGACAGTAGCTTCGTGCCCTATTTTCTTGATCCACGGCAATGAGCTCCAACGGAACCAAGGTTTTGCAGGGAGAACAGAATCCCAACTTTTTTGCTGCTATTGTTGTCGTCCTCGAAAGGAAATTGCCGTGCTGCCAGATGATTAACTTTCCATGAAATGAGACTCCCGCACGTATGATTTGGGATGAAAGCGCACACACTCACACACATGAATGGTCTCGCGAGTCAACCATGCGCGTCCACAATGTTCAGTCAACTATGCGTGTCCGCTGAGTCAAATATGGAAAATTACATGGGTTTTAGCTGCTGCTTATTATTATTATTATTATTGTATTGGAAATTTCAGCTCCAGCTTCGGCCCTTTGATTTTCGATGAGTTGATTTTCCAGGTTGATGCAACTCTCTTTTTCGGTGACAATGGTCCCGTAAAGGTCAAAAGGGGCACAGAGAGGGGAGAGTGGGGGTGAAAAAAACAGAGATAATAAATATATGTGAGGAGCTGCTGATGAATTAAATTCTAAAGATTGGGATAAGTAAAAGGAATTCCCCACTTTTCCTTGTATGATGGAGTGAGTGACCAATTGACATATTAAGATCGTGATCTTGAATTATTGTGTGGTGATGATAATATTATAGCAACTCAATCTTCATTTAGCTTAATTAATGCACATTCCTCAAAATTATTCTAATATGATTATCATGTCCAATTTCCATAAGTAATTGGTCCTTTTTTTAATTCTATAAAAAAAAGAGAGGGGGAAGGAAAGTCCCATCAAACCACTCTTTTTTTTTTTAATTTATCATCATCTCTTCCTTTTGATTCAAATTCAAAAACCTTCGAGGAGCATGAGCACTAGTATCCCTTCTAGCAAAAGTTATTGATGTTTTAAGGATAGCCACCCAATCAAATGTTATGAAATTAAAAGGATTTTAAATTTACTCTATCACTTCTTATTTATTATTTATCTTACTTGTTCCAATCATATTTTATGTAAAATTTATGAGCATATATTATTAATGAAAGAATGATTACTTTGCAATGAGGGAGTCATTTTCTTCCATAAAGGAGACTAATTCAAAACATTAATTAAACATTGAAATTCTATTTAATGGTCGAAATGTTTCGTATTTAAATTTTATTATCTGTGATTTTACAGAATTTTATATCATCAAAAAAATTTATTGAATATTATATTTATTTATTTTTTTAAAAAAGGAAACTCAATATTAAGGAGGAGGAGGAGGAAGGAACCCACCTGCCTCTTGTTCGGTTCTAGCATTGCCCTTCTCTTGTCTCCCTTTTCTCTCTCTCTTTCGGGTAGATTGTTTATTTTAATATATATTTATATTTTTCCCATTTTTTTTAATATCAGTTTTCATGTCACTTCCCCCATATTTGGCACCAAATAAAAAAGGTAGAAGAAGAAGAAGAAGAAGAAGAAGAGAAGGAGGTGGAGGAGGAGAACTTACTTCTCAAGCAATAAGCAAAATAGGGGAAGGGAGACCTCAAGCAATCAACTTTAATGGCTAATGCCAGGCTAATCTGAAGAGATCAAGAAACACCATCCCCCGCAATAATATTCTGATTCAACCGAAAGGAAAAAAGGGTCAGTGAATTTCTCTCTCTCCTGCAGTTCTTCCAGAACATCTGTCTTCAAGGTTTCTCCTTTTGGTCTTCTGTGTTTGATTTCTTTCCCCCAATTCTGGCAATCTTTTGGTCCTGTGATAATTGCTGATGGTGTTAACAACTGCTGCCGACAAGTTTGTAATTTGATTGATGCATCCAATCGTAATATAGAGCGGGGAAATAAAAGAAGTAGGACAGAAGATTTATTCAATTCCTCGATGTCAGGGGGATTAATCTCGGATTCTGGGCAATGATTCCTTTCTTGTTCTCTGCATTTTTAAGCATAATAGATAAGGCGTTTCGTCAAAATCCTTCTTTTCTGGGGCAAATCAGTTGTGGATTGTCCATGTTGATGTATTTGTGTTCAGAGGTGTTTCCTTGGAAAAGTTGACGTTGAGATGGGCACCCTGCGCTTCTCCCTCAGATGCTTTGTTTGGCTGCTGGGAAAAGGAAAGAGGACTCCGGCTTTAAGTAGTTTAAAAATAATTGTCTTCCTTAAGTTGTCCGTCTAAGAAGTTATAATGCCTTGGCAACAATTCCTTTGTTATTCATTGAACTGGTTTAAGGAATCTCTTTTCTTAGCTACGCTTCGAGCCCTTGCTTCCAGAAATCTCAGCAAGCCGATAAATAGATTATATGACACTTGTGTCATCAGTTCTGGTCTATAAGCATCTCTCTTGCAATTATTGCCGTTGGTCTACGGAGATTCTGTTGTTTAGTAATTTGCATTACCTGTGATCTTCTCCCCTAGGAGTCATCTAACTTGTTGTGAATGTCAAGTAAGTGGTGTTCCCTTTGTATACTCAAGCTATCATACGTATTCTTTAGAAGCTCTAGCTTTTATACGTGCTATTTAGAAGCGATCCTTTTTTTTTTTTTTCTGAAAGAAGTGTATGCATATTATTCTTCATCCTATTACTCTGATCCTCAACCCTGGAAAAGTTACATTTCAGTTTTTTCCTTGCAGATAATCAGAACTTTTAGTGGCCGAGGAAGAATTGCAATCATGAGATTTAGGAGGGGGGCTCGGGTGGAAGTATTAGACAGGAAGGAGCTATCCTTGGGCTCTTGGCGCTGCGGAGAAATACTATCTGTTAACAGACACAGCTGTACTGTCCGGTATTACAGTCAAAACAGAAAGAATACTCTGGCCAAAATCTCCAGTTCGGCCATCAGGCCTTGCCAGCCTCATCTGGGCAATCCAAAGAAGTGGATCCCTGGAGATGTTATGGAGGTGTTCAATGATTTCTCTTGGAAAATGGGGAAAGTAATTGACTCTTTGGGTCGTACTTCCTACGTAGTTCAGATACTGGGAACATCTGAGCAATGCAGGGTTCATCTTTCAAAAACTCGGTTGAGACGGTCTTGGCACAATGGCAGATGGATTGTAATTGGACAGGTAAACCACTACTCTTTGGGGCTCCCTTTATACCATCCCCCTATATCTTTAATCTGTTTTTCTCTTTCAAGCCTGCTGAAATATAATTTCCAATGACAGTTTTTGCAACCAGTATAGCAGTTCCTTTTTCGTTTCATTCTTTCCTGTTTCGGTAGATCGTGAGAGTTAGTTTTTTCTTAAACTATCTTTCATTTAGGTGTATGGCGTTTCTGGTGAATGTGAGGAAGATGGCCAAGTTCGAGCTGAAACGCAAAGGGCTGGTGCCCTGAAAAAACATCATGTCTGCAGTAAAAAGATAGATTGTTGCCCAGAGGTCATTGCTAATGAGGCCAAGTGGCCTGCGCCAATTGATGTGTCTTTGAGGATTCAAGACTCTGCTGCAGGTTCTGCATGCTCCATGTCGCACTCCAAATCCTATGATGCAAGCTCCATTGGTAGCTGTAGCATCACTGACAACAGATGCTGTGCATCACCTCCCGAAATTTCTCCTCCAGCTGAAGATATGGGCGGTGATATGAACAACTCTGAATCTTGTAAACGTAGGCGGTGTGAGGAATGGAAGAGTTACATCTGCCCCAACTCAGGATTAAGATTAGAGGCTGAAGTCCATAGCTTAGAATTGCTTGCATACCGTCGAATGTTGGGAGCACTGCATGCTTCAGGAGCTCTTACTTGGGATCAGGAGTCACTCATGAGCAATCTTCGGGTTTTCTTAAACATATCAAGTGAGGAACATTTAGCAGAGTTGAGAGACCTGCTTTCTGCGAAAAACTAATGACACTCCATTTAGGTGAAAAGAACACAAACTTTCAGGAAATTGATCATAATCAGTATCGAGGGTACGCTTCTTAGGTATGGCTTTTGATGAACAATGCTTATAGGAATGAATGTTTCATTTACAAGGACAACAATCTTTTGATTTTCATTTTGTGGCTCTTCCTCTTTTCCTACTTTTCAGGGGATTTGCTAGAAGAATTGTTCCATCACCATGGGCGCTCAGTCAATGAGCAATAGCTTAGTATTGTGCTGATCACATTCATAATGATTGTTCTTTCTAATGTAATAGGATGATTATTCTTTGTGTTTGCCATCACATCGTATCTCCTGCATCAGTCAAGATGTTCCCCAGGCAGAACAACCTGTTGACCTGATAAAGACCGGAACGGGGACATGCTCTACAGGTAGGGGTTAACAGTACTAAATTGAAAGTGAGGCAATTTGAGAATTGAAATATATTGCGGAAAAAAGGTATGTGTTGCGAATGGACAAATGAGTAGATAAATCTCGTCTTGTTTCCCAGATCGCATCAAATGCAGACCAACGGGGCCCGTGATCCTTTGATCTGTGATAAGAAGCCCATTAGCTCTTTCGTTCGTTCTATAATTGGGTCAGCCTGCAGATCTTCTTATATTTCCTGTCCCTTAATTGAGTCCAAAGGCCCTTCGGCACCTCAGATATGAGGAGTGAAATGTTAAGCTTGCCGAAAGTCTCCTTGCTTCGGTCCGTTTTACAGATGAGAACTCGCACTTCATTGCATATGAGTTACGAAATCTGGACCAAAAGTACGGACGTGAGAAAGGGTTTCTGTGTGTAACATGTTTTTTTTTCCCCCGGTGTAAGGGAACAAATTGAAGTCCCATGACTGTTTAACCCCGTGTCACATGAGTGCCATCTTGTAACAGGTTTTAAACAGCTTACAGAGCCTGACTCCTACCACTTGAGTATATCCGTACAACAGCATCTGGGCCACCAGATGCTGATGACTTTGTAATGCCATTTTCACAATTTGGCCGGCTCTGATATTGTTCTCATTGTGCGCTTGCACACACACATATATATATATATATATGTGTGTGTGTGTGTGTGTGTGTAATTTCCAACAGCATGTGTTGCTGTAGATTTAAAAGATAGAATTTGGATGCAGTGTACAGGTGCACTTGTCTGTTGAAGCACCGGCAAAAAGGTTCAATCTTCATTGATTGTGCCATTCACATTCAACAGTTAATTCCAAGTATAGACAACCATTTAAATGACAGATAAACAAATCTGAAGGTTAGCTTCCCTACCCATGTCCTTTTTTTTTTTAAGATGAAAAGCTACCTAAATGAAATAAAATTATTTAAAAAAAAAACCATAAACACAGTGGGAAGATGAAGATGCTTGTTGCTGCCACGTGATGCTCTTCGTTATCACTTACACTGTGACAGAGACAGGAAGATTAGAAACTTGTTTAGCTCCGACTTTTGTATTGCCTTTCCTCTCTAGTTTCAGGTTAGTGCGAAGTTCTACTGCATTTTTCACAAAAAGGAATTTATGCCCACTAATGATGATCTCCTTTGCGATGCCCCGTCGATGCAGAAGCGTCTAGGATTGCTCATCCAGTGCAATTATTCCATATAATCCGCCAGCTCCTCTGCTGAAATCTGTCTCTAAAATTTACACACTAGACATGAATAATAATTTTTATGCCGCTATGAGTGATTACGATGATTTTTAGAAGTCTGTATGGATGCCCTTACAAAATACTGGTCTTGTTTGATGAGGAAAACAGTCGATCCAAACCAAGCACATCAAATTATTGCTGCATCCGAATGGTGAGGAGGCCATTACAATTTACTGCGGGGGAGATAATGATTATGAGGACGAGTGACTAAGCGCTGGGGAAGACGGAGACGGTTGGGGTATCAGAGGTACAGGGACAGCTGGGTTTAAGTCTCAAGGAGATGTCCGTCTGTCAGTGAATCCCATCCCATCCATCAGTTTTCTGTTACAGGGTCTCTATCTCTATCTCTGTCCGTCTGTCTCTCTGAGCAAAGAGCTAGAAAAACAATGATCACATCAGACTGGTGGATTAGAATAATCGAAAAGAAAATATTATGAAGATTAAATTGCCACCGTATGACAGGGCAGATCAAGAAAATGAGCACACTGAGGCCCCTGGGCTGATCTGTTGTTGCAGGTGAGCACCAGAACACTGGTCAGAGAGCTGAGCCAGAGGAGGAGTGGCCAAAAGCAAGTCCTTCTCTCTTCAACTCTGTGATGATGAAATGGCCAATCAATCATGCAAGGTGTAGAGTCATTTGCTCTCTTGCTCTTTGGCAGCCCGACAAGGATGCATTCATTAATCAAGGACAGACAGCCATTTTCACCATTCGCTTTGGCATTTGTGTCCCCAGTTGCTCTCCTTTTGAAGTTATTATTACTTTTATGCGCATCACTCACCGTGAAATTGGATATTTCATAGATTATGTCACAGGCATGCCATTGGTGACTCATCCATCCTGCTCACGAGCATCACGGGCAGTGCAGAGGTTCCCTTCCTCATCCGTCTTTCAAATACACTAAAACAGTTGAAACTTACTTTCACACGGGATCAAAGTATGCCAACAGCAATGACCCTGGATTCACCAAAGATAAGCCACACGTTCTTCGTTATGCACAACTAAGTCCTCCTTCAATCTCAGCCACCCGTACATCTTGCTCCGGCCATCAGTGGCTTGCCACTGCTCTGTCCAACTTGCTAGTATCCTCGTGATTTGACCATGTGTGTGAAAAAGCACTCTGTTGTTGCCGGAGCATCCTTCCATATTTAAATCCTTTCTATAACCTCCCCAATTAGTTCTCTGGAGCACTTTCAGCAATTCCATCTTTCCATTCCCCAATTATATTTTGAGGAAGTTATCCTCAAAATTAACACAGATGACTAGATTTTCCCTTCACATTTCTCTCTGCTTTGTGGGCTAGCGTGAGAGAAGAACATGGGGATGGGGAAGGCAAGATTGAGCAGTGCTCAAAGTGGATGCTATCCTTTCTTCAGTCCAAGAGTTAGGCACGTGAAAGGGATTGCACTCGTGCTTCGCACCCTACCCGGACCTTCTCATACTTTTATATATTCATTTATCTTATCTCTCTAACCTAATGTGTAATGTGTTCAATGCCTGTCTGTCAACCCAAAATTTGAATATGATCTCTTTCATTAAATATAAATCTCACGTTATTATTATTATTATTATTATTATTATTATTAATTTTACTTAATTTACTACAATCAAATTTAATGTCTTAGTCCGTAGAATTGAAATTTCCATTTAAGTGCAACATTTTTTGGAATGTCAAATTTTGTCGTGTAGTGTGGTCGGGAGGCACTGCCTGCCTAGGTGTTGATGCGGAAGAAGCTCACGAAAGACAAAAGGCACACAGAAGAATATAATACTCTTCCCTCGTTTAAAAATAATAAAAAAATAAATTACTATATATATATATATGGATGTTCCCTCTCTCTCTCTCTCTCTTTTTTAATTTTAAAAAATTAGAAAAATGTGTGCCCTTTATTGCCTTAACCGTAAGCTATGTGGTAGCTTGTGCTACAGACAAATAACAAATCAGTCCCACTCTATGCATGATGATGTCTTCGGGCACACCATTAATAGAAAAAAAAAGGAAGTTAGTATACTTTATATACCATAATTAATATGAGATATATTAAAATATTTATAGGGATAAATTTAATGGGTGATATTTATGATTTAGTTTATTCTTATATATAACCTCTATTAAAATTTATGGGCTTTCTCTTGAATGGAGAACTGTAAATTTATTAATGCTATCGGCGGGGATATATTTTTTCCACTGTAAATTTTGTACGGGGCCGAATGCCTCTTTCAACCGAGTCAATTTATCAGTGGTTGTTGGGTGTTTATCTTTATAGTCCTTAGATTATTGTGAGGGGAGGATTCACGTCACATGACTCAATGGGGGCGGGCATGCTTTGCTTCGGTTCCTTTTACACCCAAACCACGTGCTTGTTTGAAAAGGAAAGAAAGTTCCATTGCCCCGATAAAAGGAGGCGCATTTTTAAATGTGCATTTGCATGCTGGAGAGCAGTTCAATGTGTGTGTGTGTGAGCTCTATCTAACTAAAGAGCACATTTCATTTTCTTATAAATAAAAATTAAGTGGGATTGTAAATAAATGGGATAATTTTATTTTTAAAGATTTTTTAAGGGCAAAAAAAACAGAAGATATTTACACAATGGAGAGAAATTTAATATATATATATA
>CXYZ01021177.1:191122-202111 GCA_900006705.1 Sonneratia caseolaris
AACACTAAGCAAATTTTCATGGGGTTTCGGTTTCCCTGCCTCAACTGGCCTTCCACTCCCACTTCAATGTAATAATTTTCGAATTATTTCCATTCCCGAAATGAGGAAAGCCCCCCTTGCATTGGTTATCGGAGTCCTGTCCCGTGAGTCGTGGGATTGATGTGATGTTCCCCCCCTTCACTTTAGGATTTATAACTACTAATCCCAGTCGGTCATTGTGCCATTAATAGCCAAAGGTTCGTCACTTTGAGGAGTGCTTTTTTCCAAAACAGAAAAAATGGGGAAGATGGAGTTCGGTCCGCCACAGCCCAGCTCGATTACAGGGAAAGTGATAACATTACATTACAGTTCTTTGGCATTTACTCGCTGAATAAATCGCAATCCTACCTTTTTCGAGCCATATGCAATCCAATGGCCCCAATACTGAAATGATGCGGCCTAAGAATGGAAGAAAAGGGAAGGTGAATGAAGAAAATTTTGTAAGATTATGAATATCTTTAACCTAAGATATCATGATATCATATTATTTATCTCTCTTATTCTAATTCATAAAATTTTACTGAATACAACATTCTATATTCCAGCTCATTTTCCCCCCCTGTAATCTACCCAACTTTTCACATGTAACATAAGAATACTTGAATCAAAAACTGGTTTGAGTAAAATCGATTCACCAATCTTGCAGGACTAATCTGCATTTGGGTTGAACGTTACTGGGTGGTAGGTAAAATTTTGTTGAGTTAAAAGTTAAAATATGATATTATTGTATTAGAGAGAAAAAAAAAGTAATAGTAAGGTTTGTATAATATTGGTGGTAAATTGTGGTAGTTAATAAATAGTAAATCTTAAATTTTCTATTTATTTTGAATACGGAAGATTTTACTATCATATTTATAATTTTTTTATTAATATAATCTCATATTGTAAATATATATATATATATATATATATAAAAGCAAAATGTTATGAACGGGGGTCACATAAAGTACCAATCAATCAGACACAAAGCCTGATGCGTACGCCCAAATAGCAATCCATTGAGAATCATGAACGCAACGTTGCTGCAAAAAATGATCGGCACCCGGTGTGCAGTAATATACACTAATTAGCCAGCTAGATAGATAGATAGATACATTACATACATAGCTATATATATATTATACCTTATCATTATATCATAAAAGCCCCTCATACATTGATTAATAACCTATTAGCTACCAAAATCCTACAATCAAATAAAACCAGTATTTAAAGAAAGAAAGAAAGAAAGAAAGAAAGAAAAAGATGCTCGCGTGCGATGGTCCCCTGACATTTTCGCCTTTGGGCCATCAGATGAGATCAGATCTCTCAAAGTGCCCTGCGCCACAGGTCACTGGTCTCCCCCAGCTTTCACCCTCTGAGCTCCTTCCTAGCTATAGCTAGTAGCCACCATATATGTATATTATCATGAGTCACATGAACCCTGACCTTCTGGGGCCTCCTGCTCCGCCAACCGGCTAAATATGACGGGCGCACCGTGTTGTGGGTGTAACAGCATGAGGACCGTCGGCGCGTGCTGATAGGTAGGAGCGAGTCGAAGCCTGAACCGTTGGAGTATGATCGCGAGTGCTAGTTTATCCTGCAAGATGGCTAGGTTCTGACCGATGCAGTTCCTGACGCCGAGGCCAAACGGGATCAATGCGAATCGGTGCTTAGATGCCCTGGCAACTCCGTTGGCGAATCGACCTGGATTGAACTCGTTTGCATCGCTGCCCCATATAGCCAGGTCGTGATGCAAAGCCAGGATGGGGATCAAGATCTCTGTACCTCGGGGGATATTGTATCCGCCGAGCTCCACATCGACCCTGGCCCTTCTGATCATCGCAATCACAGGAGGATATAGTCTCAAGGCTTCGCTCACAATCATGCTCAGCTGCAAAATAATATATATATATATATATATGTCCATCAAGATTTGAGGTAATCGTATTTGTTATGACATTAAAAAAAAAATTGTAACATTAATCTAATCTAGAATTAAGTTAACATGCCAGGTAGTAGAAAAATTTCCCTTTTCATGAGATTTAAAAACAAAAATATTTCTAAGGGAAGGATACATGGAATGATAAACAACTGAGGCCACGGAGACCATATTGACTATGAGGAGACCGACGGCCTTATTTATGTATTTACGAATGGTTGATGGGAGCAAGGTGACACTTCGGTTGTCCCAACAACCAACATGAAGATAGAGACAAAAACACAGGAAGAAAGGGCTCTACTATTACTGATAATTTGTCCCGATGCAATACGATATGAACTGACTTGGTTATTGTCTACACATGGAAACACGTGATGGGTTGCTGAAGAACTCAATCGCCGATTCAATCTCTACAGCGAATATTATTCGAAATTGATATTAGGTGATTAGCGTTGGGAAAACATGCGGGAATGGATGGACTGTCCGAGTGTGTATTTAATTAAATTTACCGTCTTGAGTTTGACAACATCATCTTTGCTGGGGAAGTCACGCGCCCCACAGACTCGGAACACCTCCTCACGCGCCGCCTCCTGCCACCGAGGATGCATGGCCAGAAGGACGGCCGTCCACGTCAGGAGGTTCGAGGTGGAGTGTTTGCCGGCGAAGAAGAAACCTTTGCACTCCTCCACGATGTCGTTAACGGAGATGTCGGCGCTTTGAGCGGAGGCCCGTATCATGAGGCCCAGCAGGTCCTTGGGGCCTTCCCCCTCCCCCGCCTCGAGCGCTGTCCCCTCGCCGGCCTTCCTTTTCCGGCGATCGATGAGCTTCATCAGGGATTTCTTTATTTGCCGGTCCAGCTTCCAAGAATATATGTTTCTCTTCGTCGGTAAAAATCTGCCCACAAATAAATAAACAAAACATTATGTTTTTTTTTTTTTACTTTTAGTATTCTGCATTATAAAACTAATGAATTTTAATTAAGTGAATTTCATGTTATATAATAGACTTATTTTTTTTTAAAAAAAAGTAAAACTCTTATACAATAATGATAAACGAACATTACATTTTTTGGTAAGTTATAATCATATAATATAACATTGATTATTAATCTCCCCAATCCCTGCGATTAACCAGCAGCGTGTCTCTGAAACGATCTTCTTTGGCATTACAAAAGTAATGTGACATGACAAGAGAAATTTATTAGCTGACTGCTGACTGATTTTCCTCCATGCCAAGTTGCATTTGCAGGAAACATGTCATTCTACTGTATACATCATGTACATGGCATTCTAATCTTTGTGCTTATGGCTCGACATGATTACGATGAAGACTTATTCATAATTTCGGGGGAATTAACTGATGGAGAATCGGATTATGCGCCTACCTGTATCCGGGGATGAATACTTTTTGAAAGGCCTCGGCAGCCAGAACCATCTGCTGCGACTGGAGCTTGAAGATGGCCTTGCCCTCTTCGTAGCTTATCCCAAATGCCGCTCTCGTGATTATATCCTCCGTCAGCGCTTGAAACCATTCCGAGACTTCTACCTCCACATCTCCCGACTCAGACGACATCGCTTCCCACTTCTCCAGCATGTTCATCACGCTAGTTGTCACCACCGGCACCATCAACTAATGAATTTTCATGGTTTTAATTGAAATGTCCTTGGGGAGCTAAGTCGGCGATCTTATGTTATTGTAAAAAGGAGGCAGGGGGTTGGGCACAACTTAACCAGCTGCTTACCTTGAGGTTTTCCGAGTGAAAGGTGGGGGATATGATTCTTCGGTGGTGAGCCCATTTTTCGCCTTTGAGGCTAAGCAGGCCATCGCCTTCGAGCTGCTTGACCAGCGGGTGGGATTCATTCTTCTCATAGAATTCCGACTTGGAAGTGAATATTTCCCGAATCAGGTCGGGGTCAGAGACGGTCAGGCGGACCGTGGGACCGAACCACACGAGAAACGTGGAGCCTAAACAAAATACCCACGTTACGGTCGTAGCAAACTGGTAAATAATTAATCACATACTGAGATTAACCGCATTGTATAGTGAAATAGTGGGAGAAAAAAAAACCAAGAACATCCGGATCCTCTAGTTATCGAGTTTGCTTAAAAGTGGAATGAGCTGCGAAAGACAACACGACGACCATCGAATTCACAACACCATGTATTGGATGGTATAGAACCTACCAACGAGAGAGAGAGAGAGCTAACAAAAATTCCAAAATCAAATTTTTATTCAAGCATTTCGCGTATACAGGATTAAGAGCTTCATGATTAGGTCGGTATTTCATCGGGATGATTTAAGGATAAAATAGAATTAAATTTATGGTTGAAAATTGAGGAGCTGAGAGATGTAAATAATGGGAGAAGTGAGTGGGAAAAAAATGTACAGTGGGGTGCGGGAGAAGATTCTAAACTAAGAAGTTTCAACATCAATCAACAATTACCAAAAGGCAAATTCAAGGATGTATGTCTACGCCTGCCGGCAGAGGACTCAGAAACTGCTCCCAATTCCTTCTCTCTCAAAAGACATTGGCATTATTAAAAAAAAATTAATACAGTCAGGGGACAAAAAAGAAGAAGAAGGAGGAGGAGGAGGAGGAGGAGGAGAAAGCAACTCCATAAGGGCCAAAACCCCGAAGAAGCAAGACATGATAAGTTATATCAAGTGCATTCACAACTTTGATGATCATGACTAAGTAATTTATCTTATCAAGAAACAGGATTCGGAGTAATAACATGGTTATTGAGCTACTAGGTTCAGTCGTCACCAGTGGAACTCCGCTCCTTTGTTTCACCTATTCTTTCCTACGTGGGCAAGTCTGTTTTCCAACCTTTTGGTCTAACCAAATTTTCTGAAAATTCAGAAAGCTCTTCTAAGAATGTATGGGGGAGGATGATTTGAGAGGTGCTCCTAGCTCTAGCACATTTGGCCTGCCCCGGGGTGCAACATGGTTGCAGACCTGGATAAAATTAGATTTCCGACTCTCGTGATGGTGGAAATTCTACCACGTATATATAGGTACCGTAAATCTTCTTCCAGTGGTGGTAGAAGGAGAGGACACGGGGGAGGATGTTGTGGGAGAAGTCAGGCAAGGGCTGGGAGGACGCCTTCATCATCATCCCGACGAGCTCCTTCACGTTGCCGATGAAAAAGCGGTAAGAAGGGCCCCTGATTCCTTGCTTGGAGAAGTGATGCTCTATCCTCCTGGGCCGCCACCAAAGTGCCTCCCCCACCTTCAGCATCAGCACCACAACTGCAACTGATATTCCCACCACCTTAACCCACTCCCATATCTCGGCCTCTTCACAACTCTCCATTTGTCATCCACCTTCTATCTTTAATTATCAGCTCTCTCTCTCCGTCTACCCAGCTCTTTCTCTCTGTATTTGTTTGTCACTGTGAATTTCTGTGTCTTTGTTGCCCTTGCAGGCTTACGGTGGTGTTGGGCACCTGTGAGCGTCTTGGCTCTTTATTAGTAGTACTATATAGTGAGAGGGAGAGAGAGGGAGAGAGAGAGAGAGAGAGGGGGGGGGGGCCGCGGTGGGAGAGAACTAAGGCAAAGCATGGAAGCAAGACCAACGGCGTAGGGGCCGCCATTGGGATTCTAAGGGGGTCAGTGAACTAAGGCAATTTTCTAATTATTTTTTGGACATTCTCTTGTTAAGACCACGTTGCCCCTCCCATCCCATTCTGCAATATTTTCTTCTTCATCTTCTTCTTCTTTGCCTTCCATGTTCCTTACAACCCAACAAATGTATCTCCTTTAATTTGTAATCGACCACACCATGAAAACTCCTGCGTACCTAGATTACCATTACGCACCTTCATAGAAAAGATTTAATTATAATGGAATTGACATTAAGAACGAAGAAAACTCTTAACACATATGCGATGATTAAGCAATGAATACATTAAAGGATGGTGTACCTGAGATGTGTGCTTTTTCCCACCCACCCTATCTCCCGTTGCAATGGAGGATCAAGAAAGGGGAACAAGATAGTATGGAAAGTGGATTAATTGATCAAGAGATGATATAAGATAAGCTAATAAATTCTAGATGGAATTAACTCAGTTTATGTAATGTTTTTACCGTTTGTTTGTACGAGATTCATAGGGATGACCAATGCATCCCTTTATCGTTTCTCCACTGTCACCCCTAACACACTCCATGCACGTATGATACATACTCTGTAACAGGTTTTGATGGAGAAGCATGTGGAGAAAGAAGACCAAGTTACTTACAGATTAATCTTGGATGCAAATGATGAATGGTCGCAGTAGGAAAGAGCTCAGTAAGTGAGGTTGCCATATGAACTCAATCTCCTCAAGTTCTTTGCTCCCGAAGAAGAGATGGATTCCACCTGAAAGGAAGAATAACAACTTATCATCAATTTAGAAATGCTGACTGTGGGCACAAGACGTTGTTAATTTGGGTTGTCCCTCTTAAATTTGTGCCACATGGGAACACTTGGGCCGATTTCTTCTGTCTCTCTCTCTCTCTCTCTCTCTCTCTCTCTCTCTCTCTCTCTCTCTCTTCCACTGTGCAATTCTAACCTTATTATTTTCCCTCCTATTTTGTGCCCACTCTCTCGGTATACATCACTTCATATCCAAAATAATTGTAATAATTTCAAACTCTTCTAATTACAGATTTAATCTATTATAAATATGTAAACCCAATACTTTCCTAAAAAGAAAATGTGCATAAGATTAGATCAACCAACCTCTATTTTGTCACTCTATGTATACGCTGTGGTTTTAGGGTGGGGAATTATGTATGCAGTGGTGCAGACCCAACAAATTGGAGAACCACACCAGGGCACATCACTCCCTAATCCTGTCGTAATACACTCGAGACATGGTGGGGGCCTCGTGCCCTTCATGGGGCCCACAAAATTCAATACACGCCTCCACTTCCATCTCTTACGTATTTTTTTTTTTTATCGTTTTTACACATCAACTAGACATAGATATACACATCTGTGCATATATATATAGGGAGAGAGAGAGTGGTGGGGTTCTGATCTTTATAAGGTAGTAGTGTAATGTAGTGCAGTGTCGTGTCGTGTAGTGCGCCCAAAGGCTTTGCGTCTGTCTCATTGATTTCAACTTATCATAAAAGCTCGGATCTGAAGTTAATGGGGATTGACTGGGCAGAATGTGCAATGTCTTTGGCATGTTTGTTGATCCCTCTTCCATCAGCCGCATTCGTGGTCCTATAAGACCTCACTTGTCCTTCTCATCACATAAAACTAAACCATAATGCCCGATTGCTGATATCTCCTCTAGACCGATCGATCAATTCCCGACATAGCTTCCATACATGCACTGCCCTGATTGCTCACTGCATACAACTGGACTTCATTTTTTAGTCGGTTTCTTATGATTTCATTCTAAAAGTGTCACAAGCACTGTGGGCCTCTTGAGTGAAAGTAGACATATTTCCTGCGACAATATGGACATGTTGGCAGAGGAAGAGAATTTGTTAGGATTCTTATAACTCGATTTGAAATCAAACAAATTATAATTTAATCTTTTTTATCGATAAAACGTACTCTCTTGCACTTCATTTTCATATTTTTCCTATATGTTCCTGTTTAAATTAATAAATGTCTCTTGCAACTCAAAGGACAAAAAAAGAGAGAGAATATATATAGATATATTTATATATATGAAAGGGATGTCAAGAGGACAAAGAACATGCAATCACATAACAAGCGGTGGAGTTTTCGTAGACGATCACAACAGTTCAGCAAGAAAAATGCCTGCAGATGATGATGTCCGCCATCTTCTGGATGTTTCAATCTCTATCTCTTATATGCACATATATATATATATATATATATATATATTGTCCCTATGGCGTCATATAAAATTGATAACAGTGCAACAAAGAAAGTAAAACATACAAGGTTACATACATATTCGGATTGGAATAGCTTTCGGAATACAGCACAACTCGGATTGGACGAAGTTACAATACAACCCAATTTCCTTTTAAATTTGATTAAGAAATAACCGAGAAGTAGAAATCTTAGCGATCATACTCGAAGTCGAATTAGCTGCATAAAACTATAAAATGGAAGGGAAAAGCGGCTGGGATTCAACAGATGATATATCTAGACCCGTAAACATAAACAATAATTTAGCAAATAATTAGTAAGTGCTTACTATTGGGTGTCTTGTACGTATAGAAACAAGAAATCAATGACAAGCTGAGCTCGAGAAGTGAACTAAAGAGATATTCTAAACAGCCCATAATCGCGGCCTTAACAGTTGAGCAGCTCACACATGTCTTTCTCGACACGGGTCGGCTTTAACCGAATAATCACCGGTCGGTCGATCTCTGGTGGAGTGATCACTGGACAAGATCTCTGGATTGATAAGGGATCCCGGGTACCGAGGTTTCAAGTAGAGGAATAAAAATTTTAGAAATTGATATGGTTGGTGGAGATTATATTCAGAGTTGTGATGAGAGGAAAATAAGGGATCTGCACATGGGATTTGCTAGCAAGCAAATCCCCCAACTCATGTCTTTGTTCTTTCATATGATTGATGATCACATTAATCTCCCACCTCTTTAGGTCTTTATCCTACGTGTAATTCTTTTTAAAATTTAAAATTTAAAATGATCGGGGCAATCGATCTTTAGATTGTGAATCTATCTGTCATTCCTACTTGTGGCATATCACAAAACCTCCCTACGCAAATAAGGAAACGATTGATGGACGGTGTTTTTTTTTTACTTTTACCCCTAGAAATGACAAAAATTTTTAATTACGTAAAGTGAGGCAGATAAACATATAATGATTTATAGAAACAAAAGGCAAATTTTTTTTTAAAAAAAAGAAGGATTAAAAGTATAAAGAGGAAAGGATAATATGAATTGAATCTACTTTTCATCGGCTCTAGGTTAGAAATAATATTGTCATATTTTATTGTAAAATAATAGATTTTACCCTATATATATTCAAATCAATTTTTTATTTGTATAATTTACTATTTAATTAAAAGTGTGTTCATTTTGATAGAGTTATGTTGGAATTAGATCAGTTAAGGGATTTTTTTTTCAACCATAAATTATAATATTTCTACGCATATCCTAATTTCTTGAGGTGGAAGAAAATTAGGATGGAGAGTCAACGAACGGAGGTCTCGTTTGAATTTCTTTAAGCTGCAAGTCTCACTCTCCGCACAGTTGTACTCATTTATAAATATTATGTCTGTGCTGTGCGGTGCTGTGCTGTCCTGTCTGTCCTCTCCTCCTGTTGATTGATGATCACATCCCACTGATTCATTGATTCATATGGGCGGAGAGATTATGTGTTTTGTAAAAGGATTATCTTCTATTCTCACCATTGAGTATCTCATGCGATCAACGACTCACCATGTTCTTAGTTCTTCATGGCCCGTGTTTCTCTACAATTGTAAACATAGGCATGCACTGTGAAATTCTCCACATAATATATATATATATATATATATATATATCATATATCAAGTGGAGAGTGTTGCTGTTTTCCAACGAGAAAATCTGTAAGCATCCATATGCATATTGCATCATTTATACAAATTGGAGAGTCCAGTTGTTCGAGTTAGTGACACTTTGATTCACATGTGTACATTTATCAGAAAGAAATCCGGTCACATGGGGATGGAACAACCATACTGTTCTTCCATTATTATGTATATGGACCTGTTTTTCGAAAGCCGTCACATCCCATTACATTTCCCACCCTTAATTTCATGTGAAATCTCTCCTAGCTATTATTATTATTTTTAATAAAATATCTTACCATCATAAAATTTATCTATTTAGGTAATGCAAATTTGGATCTTCATGTAAAAGGAAAAAAACATTCGGTGAACTTAGTAGTTGATTTTGATGGTCGGTAATTATTATCTCAAGGAGAATAGTATGTTAGTAAATTAATAATATACAATAAGTTATGTTCACGTTAAAAATTTTCAAGGGTTGATATATGAAGATTAATTACGCGTCTAAGATTATATAGTACATTATCTGATTAATCAGTTGGTTATCACGATATTAAATATTATTAATGTAAAAAAGAAAGATTGAATAAATAAATAAATCAGTCTTTTTTTTAGGTTTAGTTCAAATCTTGGATTAAGGAGAGAGTCCGTCGAGACAGCAATGAAGGAGGGCTAGTTGTCGTAGTTGATTAGTTGCTTGCTGGCCTCGGCTTCATCCACCCAATCCAACCAAACACACATCCCATATGATTGCAGAGATTGGGAAATATATATATATATATATATTTATAAATGTCGTCTACGTAATTAACGGTGTGATGGATCTCTGATCACCGCTGCTAACCCTTGTCTTCTTCCGTAGGATCTCGGGCCCCACCTTAGCAATGGCAAATCATCTCCCTCCACGTGCCACCGCGGTCCCCCCCCCCCCAGAAGTTTTGTCCATACATGACGACTCCGCTTCCTTACGTCAGTCGACCCTCGCTCTCTAAAAAACAGTACGTTAAGTTAGAATTTATAATTATATTTATTAAAAATTATAAATTTAAATTAAATACAAAATTTCCTATATTTATATCCTCTTGAAGTAAAATTATTCTTTTATCTCTGTTCTTTCTCACATTATCAAGTGGATTCACGAGTTTATTATCTAGTTGACCCATTGAGACATAAGTTTAGAGAATTTGGATAATTATGACACGTCCTATAATATATCACCGCCACCCTCCCACGAAAAAAAAAAGAAAAAAGAAAAAAGAGAGGCTTGTGGAGAAGGGCAAATGTGGAAATCTTGACAAGATATCACATGCAGTTGGAGTTAAAAGTCTAAGAGATTTAAATAAAGTTGTGGTTATGGTTTTTGGAGTACAAAGATAACAACCTCTGCAGCGACCAAGCAAACGCGAGGGAACAATAAAAATAAATCACGTAATTAATGCACCACCAATACTTTTATCCTTTCTCTTGAAAAATAAAATAAAACAAATCCGTACTCCGATGAGCATTCCTCGAAAATCGAGGCAGCTATTTA
>CXYZ01021177.1:202594-287212 GCA_900006705.1 Sonneratia caseolaris
AAATTAAATTAATTTTTTTATCTCATATAAAAATAACATCATCACTCTAAATCTCTCTCTTTTACTTCTTTTTTTTATAAATAAATTCAAAACTTTTTAATATATATATATATATATATACATATATACATATTGCTGTTTTCTTAAAGACAAATTGGGGACACGGTGAGCTGCATTTCATGCAATATGTTTTGTCTCATCTAAACCGCCCTCGACTCTACATGTCACTAACCACCACCAGCTTCTGCACCCAAAACAAATATAAAAATAAAAAATGAAATGCTTCCCCACACCTTTTGATCAATTATTAATAAATTATTTTATTATCAAATTAAATCTCTATGTACCTAGTCACATATCGAAAGTAGCAATGGTCATACAGCCCGGTCGCAGTTATAGGTACAAGATACATTATGGTTGAGTTATGAATACCCAAGAATGAAGATAAATAGGGAGAAAGTAACTTGGATATTTTCATACAATGATGTCAAGTAATAAATAAATAAATAAATATATATATATGTAGTTTTAAAAGGAAGATATTTATATTTTATAAATAATACTTAGGTATGTATACAATAAGGTGGATGTATATGTAGCTACCACTGTATCTATCCCCATCAAGAGCATTACTGAGGGACACTGAGCAGATAAAGCCGGCCCCGAAAGAAACCCACAAGAAAGGGTGAAAAGCGGCCCTTCAAGTGCAAGCTCTCAAAGTGACAGTGAAAACTCTCTCTCCTCTGTACAGAAGAAATACACATTAATTATTCATTGCTCATTAAGGCCTGCCTGAGAACCTTTGCTCCCACGTATTTTACACCTTTAAGGCAGATAGATAGAGACCCACCCGAGATATATATATATCGATTTAAGCCCCACCCCCACTTAGCGCTCCTGATAGTGATACACATGGTCAGTCCAATTAATTATAAGTTGATAGAAGTAGTCCAATGATTTTTAATTACCATGTGAAATGGATCTATATGTTAGAATCCAAATCCGATTTATCTTATAAACTTAAAAGATATCCAACATTTTGTAATTATGTGCCTGCAGCCGAACCACTGGAAACAATAAGCCCGACCAAAGCATAATGCGAAGGGTTTAGATTTATTCTTCTATATGTAAAACACATGTGGGTTTATATGTATACAGTAGATTATAGGTACAAAACTATATATATATGTATGTAATTCATATGGTGGTGCTGGTGGTGGAAGGCAATAAATAGAGAGCTTGCCCCCAAATGCTGAAACTGGGGGCATCATCAAATGGGTGGAAATGGTAAAGACAGCGATGGTTGCTTCCGACCTCCCCAAATTCTCGTACTCATGCCCCTTCCCCCTTCCCCTCCTCCCTTAAAATTGGGAACACATGCGAAAGTAATATGTACAATTATTATGATCTCCATTAAATGATCTTATATTTCATCTCCACTGGGCTTGTATCATTTTAGTTTTCTGTTTCACTTCCCTTAATCTTTGCCATCTGGACGTATTTTCCAGACCCACCCATGATGATGCTCATGCTGATACATCGCTCATCATATGCATGTGCATTGAAGAATTGCGTTGGTATGTGAATGCCATATATGTTATGTCCGCATCATGAATATTATATATGCCACCATCTTCTCCTTGGTCAGTGCTTGAAGATACTATGGCTATGGATCGGATACCGTAATCAAGTCAGATACAGAGATACGTACTTATCGACGGCTCTTACTGACAGGTGTACTGGTTGATATACGCCCATTATACGTATTTCCATATGGGTTCCCCCATCCTGCCCAGCCTCCCATCTCCGTTTCACCAACCCTCATTGATACACTGAATTATCTAAATTTATCTTTCCATCTTGATTGTGAAAGAATCGTCATTTCACCATAAAGGACTCGATCAACAGTAGCTTAATGGCTGAGGGAAAGAGCCCCATATCCATGATAAGTGGCAATGAGCTCATC
The DNA here is from genome assembly GCA_900006705.1 of Sonneratia caseolaris. Lineage (NCBI taxonomy): Eukaryota > Viridiplantae > Streptophyta > Magnoliopsida > Myrtales > Lythraceae > Sonneratia > Sonneratia caseolaris. The sequence continues at coordinate 204,561 of CXYZ01021177.1, forward strand.
GAATATGACTCTTCCTTCTTTTCCTCTCATTTCTTTTTATTTGTTCTTGTCAGAATATACCAGAAAGTGCATATTCTTTTTCTATTGAAGAAAAATAAAATTTATCTTTTTGAAGCTAACGAAAAATTCCCAAAAAGAAAATTTTACTATGAACAGCTACATGTCTCAATTCTCATCCATAAGCCAAAAAAAAAAAAGAATTTCCGACCACCCACCGACAGTGAAAGTAACATGAGACTGGACATCTCAATCGGCTGTTGAGATGGGCCAGTGGTGACCCCGAAAATTTGGACACTGTCCTTTTTAGGCCCAACCCCACATTACATAGACATGTCGGGGTTGATGGCTGGCTGGCTGGCTGGCTTATCATTAGATTTTCAATAAAATAAGAAATTCATGGATAAAGATTCCCGGCCCCACTTGCCCCCACTCTTTCGCCATAGCCATAGCTACCGGCTAGTGGGTACGCATGTGATTTAAGCCAGTGAATGCGCCCCCACCACCTGTCCGGTGCGATGCTTCGTGGGGCTTAACCAGCTCCTGAGACTGGCGACACCTAACGAGCCCGGGGTTAGTTCCTTTTCCAACTGAGCCAGTTACGCTCAGTCAAGTTGAGGAGGAGGTAGATATCCTTACACAGTAAACCTTCCAACACTCGGTTCCACTTGACATCGACAGCTCTCATATCCTCAGTGTGGGCCTGTGGTGGGGTGTTTTCTGAATGGAATGCCTGGCAAGTGGCAACATGGCTCCTCGACAACCGGTTTCATTCACCATTATTATGATTAGTTGCAGGAACAATGGCAAGTGGGCGTTGGGCGTGGATGTACCATCTTAGGGACAGTGAACGCTAATGTTTCTGCACACACATACATTATACATATATATATATATTGTACTGTCGATGCGATGACAGAGGATGAATCTGAGACAAACAAACATAAGAGTACGGATTGCAGCTCATTGTGGGTGTGAACAAGAGTCATCATCATGGGCCGACGTGCCTCTCTCCTCTGTGAAGCCGCCGGGGAACAAGTTATCGGGCCGGGCCTTAATCAGGCAGGGCCCATTTAAGTAGCGAGGCCCGGGATTATAAATAAATATTTAATGTTACATTATAAGTTATTTCTAATGTTATCATCTTTAAAAAAAAATGTGTCATGTATTTATATGTATACATCTGCTCCGTTGTACATAAGATTTCTCAACGTTTATTGAGCCAACACACACACACACACATGCCCCCACCACGTGACATAGAATCAATTAAAACTACTGCATATGCCATTTTCCCACATGCATGGGAAGAAAACTCCCAAAGCATAGGACAAAATCTTTTTCAAATGCTTGTCAGTTTTATGCAGAGACTCACCTTCCTCCATCATCGATTAGATAGATACTTCCCACCGTCGATCGGGATGACATACCGGTGATCCAGTCGTGGCAAAGTTCGCATTCCCGGTGGCTTTTTACTGGATGTATATAAACTCTCCTCTCCTATGGAGAATATGTATGCATATATACATGCATACAAATATATTACACGTAAACGAAGACCGCACCTGAAAATGTTTGGGAAATTGGACGCAAACATTGGGCCGTGCGCGGAGGTCATCCCGCGAATGTCATCACGTGGTTCATTGTCGTTTTTTTTGGGGGGGGCACCTAATATATCTAAAATTTGATAGGAGAAAAGGATGAATGAAGATACGAGAGGAGTTTCATTACTCAAATTTCAATTTGTGATTTTATGCTCTCAAATTGATAATTTGATGATGCTACACTAAAATCTTTTCTTTCTTTTTTTTTTTTACTTTAGGTTATTCGATGTCCTTCTTTGGATCCATGAGTTAACCATGTATGCCTCCAACCTGCCAGCTACACACCACATGCAGCTTTGTCCAAGGCGTTTGAGCTGGGTAGGTTTGCATCAAGAAAATCGACCAAGAATTGGAGAAGATCCATGGAGCGAAGCACCTCACACTGTTGTCTGGATTCATGGATATAATATACCAGGAAAGCCGTACGTAAATTTGGTTCGAGGGTTGTTCCGGAGATGTTCCAAAGTAGCAAAATTATAATTATAGCGCAGCGATGGTCGACTTCTTCTGGCTGGGCGGATCTTGGAGAAATTGGTGGCACTTCTTCACGTGGCCTCCGGGACCATATAATTTATTACACCCCCACAGTGGACAACATCACTATATATTACTAACGCGATTCACATAATTACATATATATATATATGTGTGTGTGTGTGTGTGCATTAAATTTAGATTTTATAAATATATTAAATTTATAATTGGAGTTTGATGAGTTCAATATGGTGCGTATATATATATATATATATATATGCAATTCCTCGTAGAGACTCACGCTCCACACTATAATCTAAATGGAACGTAAGTCATATGTGCCCACCATCTCCCGAGAATGCCAAAGCTCACCGCAACAACAATTTAAGTCAAAGAGAAAATAAAAAGTCAACTATTCTAATGGCGCGCGCAGCTATTATATGTGTGTGTGTATCTTGCATGGAATATTTGCCCCATCAATCACACACGTTTATTGTAATAATTATTAATGTGATAGATATTAGTACGATCATGCGCCCACCCGGCCCACACAGGCTCATCAATGAAAGTGGTTTCGGTCATCCACTCATTGTTCAGTGTGCCGTTCGATAAGTCACTCCAAAAAAGTTATAGGAGCTTTTCTTCCCGAATGCAGTAGATAAAAAAGTGCACCTTTAGTGATAGATAAGCTGCATTCATGCTACACCATATAGAGTCGGTTGCCCTGCGTGTGTGTGTGTGTTTATATGGATGAGAAATATATATCATGGTTGTGATCGGGACAGTGTATTCAAGGAGAGAGCTTATATAAGCGAAGAGTCAAGTCGTCACCTTAGAATAGAGAGACCAAGAATATGACATCATATTATCAAAAAAAAAAGTGAGAAATTTTCTAAACATATGGATGATAAAAAGTTACCGCTTATATCGCATTAGATTTAAAACCCAACATTGTGAATCATATTATTATATATGGCACGACATTTAGTATTGTATATAAAAAAAAAGCATTTTAAGGTATTGAATTCTGGCCCATAATCGTTAAGGCAGGAAAAACCAAAATTGGAAGATGTGGTAAAACATCATCCAACCCTCTTTCCTCTTCATGTAAGGAAGAAATCTATGTAGCACAGTCATTACCATAACAAGGGATGGCACAGCTCAGAAACAAACAATTTGCTCTTGTTTATTCATAAGAGAGAGACAGACACGAGGGGTAGAGGCTACAAAGCTTTCCCCCCACAGATAGATATGTGCGTGTGTGGGGAGCAACAAGGAGGAGGAAGAAAGGTGGAAGGTATGGTATCAAGAAGAAGGCAACGACTTGCTAATTGCTTTCATCCAGCAACCATTTACAATGGCTGATCCGAGGAGGAGAAACAGCATGTTCTGGGTGACGGCCTGTGGGGAAGAGGAGTTCCAGGACCTCTCGAGGGACGGAAGCCAATACAGCCTCTCCACCGGGATACTGCCAGCCCTCGGTGCAATGAGCAGCCAGAGGGTTAATCTCCAGAGGTTCATAATCACCCCTTATAATCGCTCCTACAGGTGATTTCAGCGCCCCATCCTCTTACCCCTCTTCGAGCCGTAACTCCCTCTTATCTTCGGTGACTCGTTTGTAACGCGCGGGGAAAGAATCTCTATTGTTTGTCTCCGTTATAACTTAACCTCTCTTCTTGTGTTAACCGGCATTTTCCTGTTCCTTCCTTTCCGGGTTGCAAGATTTGTTCGTTTTCATGTTTGTCCGCTTGACATCAGAGTCAGAGTCAGACCGAGAACTCTCCGCAGAGTCTCTTCTTCTTTCTCCTCCTCTGTAACAAGAAGAACATCATTGAAAAATGTCTTCTCCTAGTCCTTCACCAAGAGGGCATAATCTTTTTGCTGCATGCCGCCGTCAATTCTCTTTCTCGTTTGCGGCGGCCAAAATCTTATCTTACCAAACAACGTTTGCAGGAGCTTCCTAAAATGTCTCTGGGATGCTACACTTGGATTCTGACACTGGGGGATGTGAAATGGTCAACTATATGTGGACTGAGTTAGTCATTGAATTTCTCATTTCAGCTGTGTGACAAATTTATGCAGGACGTGGGAGACTGCTCTTATTGTGCTAGTATTCTACACTGCTTGGGTATCCCCCTTCGAGCTGGGATTTCTCAGAAAGCCCGTTCAAGGATTGTCAACGACGGACAATATCGTGAATGCATTCTTCGCGGTGGACATTGTGCTTACCTTTTTTGTCGCCTATGTCGATAAGAATACTTACCTTCTTGTGGACCATCACAAGAGCATTGCTTGGAAATACGTGAAGACATGGTTCACTTTTGATGTGATATCGACAATCCCTTCCGAGCTCACTCGCAAGATCTCCCCTCCTTCTCTCGGGGCATATGGACTATTCAACATGCTTCGACTTTGGCGACTCCGAAGAGTGAGCGCCTTATTTTCGAGGTACACATGAAAGAGACTATGTAACTCAATCAAAGATCAGGATTGCATTATTCGATACTGGTGGCATGTCTCATCTATTTGAATTGATGCTCACTGTAAACAGATTGGAGAAAGATAGGAAGTTCAACTACTTCTGGATCCGGTGTGCAAAGCTCATCTGTGTAAGTACCGAGCTAACTTTCAGACCGTTTTGGTCGCGACTGCTGAGTAAATCAATTTAAGTGCTTACACTACTAGAAAATTACACTGAAAATAGAGATTAGATATAGTTTTAGTATCGACCTTCACATGCACAGATGGAGACCTAGCTAGAATGAAAAGAATAGATTGGTTTGAATGACAATTGCACTTCGATACCGTGTTAGCACGTTGGGGCTCTTCTCTGAGACCTAGAGCCATTGCCACGGTTAACATGTTTCAACCGGATGTTCCTCCAGGTCACCCTTTTTGCAGTTCATTGCGCTGGATGCTTCTACTATCTTATAGCTGCTCAGTACCGCGACCCTGAAGAGACATGGATTTCTGAAATTCACGATGAGAGCTTGTGGCACCGATATGTGACCTCAATCTACTGGTCCATCACGACTTTGACTACAGTTGGCTACGGTGATCTGCATCCTGTGAACTTGAGGGAGAAGCTCTTCGACATCTTCTACATGCTGTTCAACCTTGGGTTGACCGCTTACTTGATTGGTAACATGACGAACTTGATCGTCCACGGAACGAGTCGCACCAGGATATTTGTGAGTAGCCACATTTATTATCACTTTTGGTGTCATTATTGGAAAATGCGACCCAATTCCTCTGTTACTGGGATATTGCCCTTTCTCAGAAAATGAAGACAGCGGTTTCTTACTGTTAAAATGAGAATATACATCTTTTGCATTGCAATACAGAGAGATACAATACAAGCGGCCTCGAGTTTCGCTCAGAGGAATCACCTGCCTCGTCGGCTACAAGATCAGATGCTTGCGCATTTGTTTTTGAAGTACCGGACAGACTTGGAGGGGCTGCAGCAACAAGAGATTCTTGACTCTCTGCCTAAAGCTATCCGTTCGAGCATCTCCCATTACCTGTTCTACTCTCTTGTCGATAAGGTCTACTTGTTCCATGGTGTTTCTCATGACCTGCTCTTTCAGCTGGTATTAAGACAACCGATCTTGTCACATTTTCATCCTTGTTCATGTGGTATACATAGCAACGGCTTTTATTAATGTTCATGTACTTTCCGAAGGTCTCAGAGATGAAGGCCGAGTATTTTCCTCCAAAAGAAGATGTGATTCTTCGGAATGAAGCTCCGACAGATTTCTATATACTCGTTACTGGTGCGGTGGTAATAATTCTGTGACTCGACTGCCTCTGAAATGAGATTAAAATGACCTATGTTTTGTATCACTGGAACGTGTGCAATCTCTTTTCAGGAATTGCTAACCCTGAAGAATGGAATTGAACAAGTGAGCTAGACTAAACAACAACTCCAGTTTCTTAGAAATGGTTTAGTTAGGACGTGCCTGAAATAATAGCTGGCAACATTATTCTTTATAAAAAATGCAGGTAGTTGGAGAAGCAAAAACAGGAGATCTTTGTGGTGAGATTGGTGTGCTATGTTATCAGCCTCAGCTCTTCACAGTTCGGACCAAGCGATTGAGCCAGCTGCTTCGTATGAATCGAACCACGTTCCTAAACATTGTGCAGTCCAATGTCGAGGATGGGACAATAATCATGAACAATCTCCTTCAGGTCTGTATAAAAGTATTCAGCAGATATAACATTGCATGTATATCTTGAGCCTCAGTGTATGAACTTTCTTTCTTTTCTTATGGGCAGCATCTTAAGGACCTCAGAGATCCAATCATGGAAGGTGTCCTGTTGGAGACGGAGAAAATGCTGGCTTGTGGTCGAATGGACCTCCCACTCAGTTTATGCTTTGCTGCACACAGAAGTGACGATATGTTGTTGAATCAGCTGCTGAGACAAGGTCTTGACCCAAATGAATCAGACAATAATGGGAAGACGGCTTTGGTGAGTTCTGACATCCATCAGATTTGTTAACATGACTTTGAAGTTATTCACTAGGTTTCTTTAAACTGAGATGAAAGTTATATTTGTATTTGCAAAATTTATTCAGCATATTGCAGCCTCTAAAGGAAGCAAGAACTGTGTCTTGCTTCTGCTGGATTATGGTGCAGATCCCAATCAAAGAGGTATGATCCTTACTACGTTGCTTTTGTACTTGGATGAGTTATGTTCATTGGAGAAAGAAAAAATGGAGTTAAATTCAATAATTTCAAACGAAGATTGTCATTTGTCATCCTTGAACAACCCTCATTTTGGTTATAAACTTACCGGTTCTGTATGCTGTAGGTGTCTCCTCACGACATGACATATGATCCATATTAATAATCAACGCGTTAACAATACTTGCTTTGCTGAACTAGTAGCTTCTTTTTCCTCCTAATCTGGACAAATGGTGGAGTTCTGCTGAGGCAACTTGTTGGATAAAAATGAAAATGAAAATTCTGAATCTGTGATCTAAAGGAACCTTCTATATGTTCCACCTCATGTAAGTCTATGGAAGTTACCTCTGGATATTAAGAAATGGTTGTCTTCTAAATACTGTGTTTGCAGATTCAGAGGGAAGTGTGCCACTATGGGAGGCGATGCTAGGGGGCCACGAGGCTGTTGCAAAGCTCCTAATAGATAATGATGCTAGGATAAGCTTCGGCGATGTTGGTCAATTCTCTGTCATAGCAGTAGAACAGAACAACCTCAACCTACTTAAAGAGATTGTTCGCCATGGAGGGGACGTCACGTGCCCCAACAGCAAAGAGAGCACAGCCCTCCACGCGGCAGTTTCGGAAGACAATCTCGAGATGGTGAAGTTCCTCTTGGCCCAAGGGGCCAGTATGGACAAGCCTGATATGCATGGATGGACCCCACAACACTTGGCTGATCAGCAGGACCATGTAGAGATCAAGCAGCTATTTGAGTCGCATGAGAAGCCCAAGGCTGAAGTAGTGATTGCCACTCACCAGAAGGTGCAAGTGCAACACAGGATCCAGTTCCTTGAAAGGTTCACGAGTGAGCCGACCATTCGCCCAACATCACAGGATGGTTCTGTGGAGGGATCATGGTCCCATCACCATCAGCAGATCCGCTCCAGACAAAGAATTACCAATAACTTTGGCAACTCACTGTTTGGGGCAATCTCAGCAGCAACTCGTAATGGTGAGAATGGATTGATCTTACCCATAAACAACAACAATGAGGCCATGCGCCCAAGGAATTCTGCCAACCCTCCCCGAGTTACTATTAGCTGTCCTGAGAAAGGAGATTGCACGATAAAGCTTGTGTTGCTTCGTGGGAGCTTGCAGGAGCTGCTAGAGGTCGCAGGGACGAAGTTTGGGACTATGCCCAAGAAGATACTCACAAAGGAGGGAGCTGAGATTGACGACATAGATGTGATTAGGGATGGCGATCACCTAGTCCTCTCAAGTGATTCAGGGAGGACTAATATAATCCGTGAACAAGGCACAGGGCTATGACTACGAGATGGTTCAAACTTCAGATGCTTCATTTGCAGAGTTTCTCGACTTCTCTAGTCCTTGAATCCAATCCTTGTTGAAGTCGAAGATTATCCGATATATATCTTTCTAGTTCTTCTTGTACAACATAGAAACTAAGAAGACATCTTTAAAAAATGGATCCCTACCATGTTGCTCTTTGTTAGGGCCCGAAGATGCTCCACAAGTTTATATATATGGAGGTGTGAACTCGGAAAATTATAAACCTAGATGTGAACCTGAAATTGAATAAGATGAAAGATAGAATGACACTACGATCTTTAACATGGAAAAGATTACGAGTGTGTAGGGGAAAAACCACGGCCAACGGGCAAGAAATTCACCATGTAATCAACTAGTTACACAGACCTCGGTCTCTCCGTAGATTGTAATTGGGATGACACAGAGAAAATTTCCCCCCGTCTCCTAGATACCTGGTAAGTTAATTCTCCATGGCTAATATGCCTTACAACAACGTGAGAATACCCCAATCACTATTTCCTATACCCGTACTCTTTATGGATGATTTGATGTGGAGAATGGAGTAAATCAACTCATTTTATAGCTCATTTGGAAGAATTAAAAGATTAATTTTCTTAAACATGCTTGCATAGGAATGCAGAAGAAATGAGGAGCCACGATTTGCAACTTGGCAAATATTTATTGACAATCTCCCCCTCTAACCCACAAGATGAGATCTTCACCCGACTCTATATATGGAGTTTATCCCCACTTGTTCAGCACAATGCTCAAGTTTCTCTTTGGGAATCACCTTGGTGAGCATATCAGCAATGTTCTTTTTGGTATAGTATAGATTTTTTTTCAACTGAAATTACTGTTCTTCTATTGGTTCGAGAGGATCAGGAAGACCTTATGACTAAGGAAATAAGTTTTGTACTTAATTGAGTATTAAGTTGCCTCACCATTGAACTAACTACCTCTCGCCAAACGGAGCCAATGGTATCTTACATTCATCTGCTTTGTTCGCACATGGTACATGGTATTCTTGCTCAAGTCTAATGCACTCTAACTATTGCAAAATACCGCATAATCTTCCTACTTTAGGCTTAGTTCTTGAAGGAATTTTTTCACCCAAAACATTTCCTTTCCAGCTTTTTTGTAGCAATATATTATGCTCTTGTCGTGGATAAAACAACACGCTTCTAAAACTTAGACTACCATGAGACAGCTGCCCTTGCAAAAATAAACAAATTTCCCCAAGTAGACCTTCGACCATGGAGGTCTCCTACTATATCAACATCAGTAAATCCTTCAAGAATTGGCTTGCCATTTCCAAAGAACAAGCACAGTTTTGAGGTGCCCTCAAGTATCTTAAGATCCCTTTCACTGCTTCACAATGCATCTCCCCCGGATTGGAAAGGTATCTACTCACAAATACAACTGCATCAGTAATGTCCACTCGTGTACAAACCATAGCGTACATTAGTGAACCGACTGTAGAGGAGTAGGGGATATTTGCCATGGCCTCCCCTTCCGATTATGTCATCACACATGATCTTCTACTCATCTTGAAATGGTTCACAAGAGGTGCACCCACCGACTTGGCATCCTTCATGTGGATGCATCCAATACTTGTTCAATGTACTACTTTTGTGACGACCATGACTTCCCAGTTTTCCCATTACATAAAATGTCCATGCTGACAAAAGACTTGGACAATTCTTCCTTCAACCTGCGAATTATGTAACATCTTATCCCACAATCAGCATATCGTCTACATATAACAATGGGAAGATAATGAAGCTACCATATAGGAACTGTTTGACATATACACATGGATCTATCTCCATTCGTTTATAACTTTGTCTGGTTTAAATAAAGTAAACTTCTTATACCATTGTGAGCTTGCTTCAGCCCCTACAATCTTTTATTTGACTTGCTAATCATATGTTCCTTCCCCTTAACTTAAAAACCTTATGGTTGATTCATGTAAATTTTCTCATGCAAATTACCATGTAGGAATGCAGTCTTCATGTCGAGTTGTTCAAGTTCCAGGTTCAAGCTAGCCACTATACTGAGTATAACCCTAATTGAACTCATTTTCACAATCAAAGAGAATATGTCATCAAAGTCAATGCCCTATGTCCAAAGCACTTGACTACCAATCTTTCCTTGTACTTGACTAACTTGTCACTCTCCTTTTTTAACTTGAACACGCATTTGTTTTGTAAAGTTTTTCTTCCTCTAGACAGCTCCACCAAGTTACGAGTTTCATTATTCTTCAAGGAGTTTATCTCTTCCTACATTGGCTGCATCCAATACTCATTGTCCTTGTACTTTGGCTTGTTATGAAAATCTTTTGCCTCCCCCTCACCAATGATCAAAACAAACTCAAAATTGGGATACCTAGTAGATAGATAGCCCCCACTCCAATAGTAATTTCTCGATTTTGAAATGTATCGAAGCCTTGAGTGGTAAAAAAAAAAGTGGGATATTGTATTTCCAAGATAAGATTTCATAGGCAATCCCTCTCAAATCTTCTAACCAAAGGAACAATTGTAGGAGTCAACTCCCCCTACTCAATGCCTCATGTGTCGGGCTTCTTTGCACCTTCCACAATTGTAGCTAGCTCTTCTTCATCCATTGGTTTTGCTTCATTAGGATCTGTTCTATTTGTAACACTTTCTAGAGTAGGAACCAATGTTGAGTCCATAGAACAATGTGGAGCTTGTGTCTGCTTCTTATCTTCCATAGTCTCATGCTCATGGAAGGCAACATCTCTGCTTTTGACCATCGTTTTCTTCAATGAATCCCATAATCTGTAGCAGTATTCCTTGTCTCCATATCTGACAAAGATGCACTTCTTGGCTTTGTCATCCAACTTGGATATTTGTTCTTTGGGTACATGTATTAAAGCTTTGCAATCAGATATCTTCAAATGTGGGTAAGACACATTCTTACCCGTCGACATCCTCTATGGGATATTGTACTCCAAAGGAACTGATGGAGATTGATTTATCAAATAGTATGTGATGTTGATTGTTTCACCGCATAATGGCTTTGATGGCTTTGCCATTTGTAGCACATATCTAACTTTCTCATTGATGGTCTGATTTATCTCCTTGGCTACACTATTATGTTGTAGAGTACCTAGCTCAATCCTATCATGCCTAATATTCCATGCTATGCATAATAATCTTGAATCCTTTGGAGGTGTATTCCCTACCATTATCAATTTGCAGACGCTTCTCTGTTTGTCTCTCCACCATGGCATGAAATTTCTGGAAACATTGAAACACCTTACTCCTAGACTGTGGTAAATAAACCTAGGTTTTCCTTGATGCATCATTAATAAATGTGACAAATATCTATTGCCACCTATGACTCCACCTCTATGGGTGCGCAATGAATTAATCCTAACTAGTTTTCTTTCTATCTGGATTAAGTATGAAAAGAAATTCTATGTTACTTCCTAAATAAACAATACACACAAGGGTAAACATTTGGCAAAGGGAATGAGGAACTTCCTTGCTAGAATCTGTGACCCTTTCTCACCTTTTGTACCACAAATTAAAGGAAGCAACATCTTCAACTGCATTCAGTTGGGAACTACATACCTTGAAGTTGGTTTTGCATAACATATAGCACAAATTGCCTTTAGCAACTAATAATGATCCCTTGGTCAGCTTCCGTGTACCGGTGTTGAATAACCGGCGATATCCTTCTCTGTCGAGCACCAAAGACAACATCGAGTTGAACTGTAGCTTTGGTATATGGGGCATATCCTTCAATATTACTGTACAGACCATGTTGGTCCGTACAATAATATCTCCAATCCCGATGAATTGTGCAACGCTCTTGTCATCCATCTTCCCTGCCACTCACTTTCTTTGGTGAGTTAAGAATTTCTTCACCGAATAGCCTGCGTCTCTCGGTGAATGGTGTGATGTGGAGAATGGTGTAAATGCGCACCTTTTACAGCCAATTTTGGAGAAAATTATTAATCCTTTGACACATTTCGGAGGGGAAGTGAAGGGCTGCAATTTGCAACTTGGCAAATTGCTTGTCAAAGGAGTAGAAAATATTGTCCTCTTGGTTGGAATATAAAATATTTTATGAGGCTTTTTATTTGGATGAGTAATGTTCATTAGAGAAAGAAAAAGTGGTGCGGGGTGGAAGATTGACATTTGTCATCTGTGAACAGCCCTCATTTTGGTTAGAAACTTAGCGGTTCTATATATTGTAGGTGTCTCCTCATGGCATGTGGTCTACATTAATCAACAAATGTCAACAATACTTACTTTACTGAACTAGCAGCTTCTTTTTCCTCATAATCTGGACAAATAGTAGAGTTCTAGTGAGGCAACTTGCTGGATAAAAATGCAACTCAAAATCTTGAACCCATGATGTTAAGGAACATGTTGTATGTTCCACCTCATGTAAGTCTATGGAAGTTACTCTCTAGATATGAAGAAATAGCAGTTGTCTTCTAAATAATGTATTTGCAGATTCATAAGGGAGTGTGCCACCCTAGGACGCAACGCTGGGGGGGGTGGGGGGCACGAGACTATTGCAAAGCTCCTAATTGATAATGGTGCCAGGATAAGCACCGGCGATGTTGGTCAGTTCTCTGTCAAAGCAGTAGAACAGAGCAACCTCAACCTACTTAAAGGGATTGTTTGTTATGGAGGAGATTTCACGTGCCCCTACAGTAGTGAGAGAGAGCACAGCCCATCAAGTAGCAGTTTCAAAGAAAGATCTCAAGATGATGAAGTTCCTCCTGGCCCAAGGGGCCAATATCAACAGGCCTGAAATGCTTGGATGGACCTCACGGCACTTGGCTAATCAGCATGAGCATGAGGAAATCAAGAAGCTATTTGAGTCGCATGAGGAGCCCAACGTTGAAGTGGTGATTTCCACTAGTGAGCTGACCATTCACCCAACATCGCAGGATGGTTGTGTATGGATCACGGTCCCACCACCATCAGCTTATCCTCTCTAGGCGAAGAATTACCAATAACTTCAGCAATTCACTATTCGGGGTAATCTCCGCAGCAACTCGTAATAGCGAGAATGGATTGATCCTCCCGGTGAACAATAACAAACAGGGCATTAGCCCAAGGAATTCTACCAATCGCTCCCGAGTTACTATCAACTATCCCGAGAAAGGAGACAACAAATGGAAGCTTGTGTTGCTTCTTGGGAGCTTGCAGGAGCTGCTAGTTGTTGCAGGGATGATGTTTGGGATCGCACCGAAGGGTAGTCGATAAATATCTTTTATTGTTCCTCTTGTACAATGTAGAGAGACTAATTATATGTATGTTCCCATGGAGAATGCGAATCAATATCCTAGGGAAGGATGAGCAAATTGACAGCGGCACAAAACTATCGACAACAGAACAAAATTTCTGGTGACTGATAACGTGGATTCACTTTTGCCTGCAAAGTTTCATTTTTCCGAACACGAAACCATGTCATGTTTTTGTTACTTTGATTCCCTCCGGAAACGACCACCACATCTTCAACTAAAATACATAAGACTTTTATAGGGAGAAGAAGTTTCAAGAGATAGATTGGGCCATCGAGGATTTGCACACTGCGGAGGAGAGTTCGCCACTTGCCCTTTCTCTTGTTGTGTGAGTGTGTACATTGAGCAAAGTCAAATATGGTTATATAGGGTGAAAGTGAAGATTCTTGACATTGAACGAGAAGTAACACCACTTCTCCGCCCTATAAAGAAAAAAGTGGGGGAGAAGCTTCGTGGCTGGCTGGAAGCATCCCAGAAACAACTATAGGCCATCTACTAATCAAGACTTTATTAGGTAAATTGAAATTTACAATAAACTGACTACAATTGAAGAGAAGAAGAAAATTCAAAAAGAATTGCTCATACCAAGGATTGGACTTGGATCATTCTAGCCGACATATGAACCGAACGATGAATAATATCCACGATCAGGGCTCTATATGGACCACTAAAATTCTTACAGATCCTTGTGACGCAAGTTTATGTAGCTGTACTTGTTATCATTTGGCACCTTTAGCCACCTCCATTCGGCCTCGAGATTGCCTGCCAATTGATCATCAGACCCTGCACAAAAGCCACCCATTATTATTAAGGATCCATCGTATAATACGCAGATCTTAGGATAGGATGAACCGTTGGAAAGATTCCTCCTATATATTTGGTGTTTGGATATTATGGAAGAGAGCTGGAAGTGAGGAAACCTCCTAATTCTAGATTTGAACTTGCACTTTCCCAATATGAACAACTCATGATGATGAGTAAATTTACGATGTCAATAGACGGCATCGATGGGCTTACTGTCGAAATTCTACATTGACAGATGCAGCAGATGAGTTGGCAATAGATCCGAAGGCTGTATTAGACAGGACGAGGGTGGATCCATCCGCTGTGGGCCGTGAAACAGAGACGGGGGCGTAGTCGACAATCCTGATCTGTATCATCTGGTTGGGAATGCAAGTGTTGGCCTCAGAGGCGCTGATGCACCTCGCCTGATACTGTCTCCCGCACGCCGCCCCGTTGTCCCATATCCCCTCGCCAGCCGCTCCGAAGAGGTTGCTTGACGGGAATTGAGATGGGTCATTTCCATAGCACTGCGTTGCTACACATATTACAGAAAGAAGAACGAACAAGACACATCTTAAATGGAGTAAGTTGCATCGCTCGGTAAGAGAAACGGAAGATGATTTGACAATTCAAGAAGGGACAACGTACGAACGTATGGGGGGTTGTACTGTCCAGCTGTTCCGACATCGCCGAGGCATGTGGAAATCATGATCTGTGATACTGTCATGAAGATGAGCAGTGGGAGCTGCCATCGATGAATCGGTTGAGCTGTGAGCATTTTTCTGAGGCTTGTTAGGTGGGGGAAGGAAGAATCAATAACCTACAAGTATATCTTAAGAAAACAGACAGTCGGGAAGAAAATTTAACACAATAATTTTATTTTTATTTAACAACTATTATAAAATTTATTATATCTTTTTATTTTCTTCTTATCTTATTCATTTATAAACTTATAGGCTAATCACAACATCCTTTTATAAGTCGAGTTTTCTAACATTGAACTATGTATTATATTTATTTATACATGGGGGGCCTCGAGCTGTAAGAGTCCAGAGAGATAATTGAACTTTTATATATATATATACAGACAGAGACCATATACCAGAAAAGAAAAAGAGGACAGAAGAACAAAGAAGAGAAACCTTACCAGCAGAAATTGAATTTAAAAATGTTGTTCGAAAGTCACGATCAATACCTCATGATTCCATGTGCTTTTTCTCTAGCTCCTTCGGGTCAAAGACTCGGAAGTCCCGGGCAGGCTGCCTCCATACGCGTCAAAGGGCCCCAAGATTGATTGCTCAAGCTGCAAATTGATACACCACTCCACACGTCTAACGGAAGAGACACGCATACATGGGGCCCACTTGCCGTTGAAAGGAGATGCTGACAACTAGGATGTGGCCTTGTATTTGATTGATCAACGCTCCACACAAAGCATACTTGAAAATTGTAGCGCATTTGATTAACTAAGACAACGCGGAACCATATGGATTAACTGATTCTTCAGTTGGCTAGATGAGACTGTTAGGGTCTGTATCAGGAACTCGTATCCTCAGAACAACCTGAAAAGCTATCAAAAACCGAACCGGCCGACTAGCTTGGAAGATACTAAATCAAAACCAAAGACTAAACACGGTTAATATAAACTGGAGGAAAGAGCTATCCCTTCAACCTGCTCCCTCTAGCCGCTCTGGTAGGTCAGCTAATTAAAGAGATCTTTCAGCATGGAGAAATCGACCACTTCAATGGCTCCTATCCTTTCCTGGCCCTCTCCTTCGAAGACGGTTCCACCCGCCAACGGCACCAAAATAATGAGCAAAGCAGATATTTTGCACACACAGTACATCGTACAATCCTCTTAAGCATTGACAATATTTCATGACACAGGATCCCTGATTCAATTGGTAAATACTGTTCTAAATAGCATATACTCGTTAGGAATTCCAGAGAGGAAAAAAAAACACAGAGGGCAACTGAGCATTCGACATTGGGTACACCAAAGCAGGATCAGAGCAGCCATGAAACATCACAACTAGGCTGCCATGTAGATCATAGAGAGAGCTTCAGAAGAAGTACTAAGTACGACAAGAAAGATCAGATGATCTACTTCCACAGCTTCCGCAAAGACATGTTCTTCTCAGTCTCCTTCTTCATGACCTTGGCCACTGCCATCTCAAAGTCTTCCTGCGTCACGTGAACTCTCCTCTCCCTCAGAGCAAACATTCCTGCTTCTGTGCATACCGCCTATACCATGAAAAGAGCAAATGATAATTGTAATATCTAAGTTATCATTGAGAAACATTGTGTAAACAGTAAAATGGGCAGATATCTTCTGCTTAGAATAATTGAAAGGGGCCTCAATTTAACAAGGCTCTGACCTTAAGCTCCGCACCCGATGCACCATTCATCTTCTCAGCAATCTTCTTAAGATCAATCCCCCGCATCAAATTCATTTTCCTGGAATGGATCTTGAGAATATCCTGACGAGACTGAAGAAAGCATGAGCAGCAAGGGATTAGATGGCTTTCTTTTAATTGAGTCCACTGAAGCATCAATAATTATATTGACCATAATCCAACTTATGAGGCACAGCATAATATCTATACAGAATCATCCATATATGAAACTATACCTCTTCATTTGGATTGGGAAATTCAATTTTTCTGTCAATCCGTCCAGGTCTAAGAAGAGCTTGATCCAGAATATCAATACGATTTGTGGCCATCAGAACCTACAGTGCGCACAAGATTGTTAGCATAGTTGACTAATCATTCTGATACGAATTTGCAACTCTAAAATAATTATCATTACTTTAATCTTGTTCGATGCTTCAAATCCATCAAGCTGATTGAGAAGTTCCAGCATAGTCCGCTGCACCTCACTATCTCCATTGCCGCTTCCTGATTCCATTCTTGCAGATCCAATACTGTCGATTTCATCCATAAAGATGATAGATGGGGCATGCTCCCTGAATAAACTTTCATGTTAGTTCCCCAACAAAATCTATCCTGATATAGACACTTATGTAGAACTTCTCCTCAACCAGTGTTTACTATAGAGACTCTATTATGATGCAGAATAATTAGACAGCCATATAACCGAACCTAAACATCTAAGTTGTCGATCATTAAAAAAAAACTCCCATAATTAAATGAAAAGTGGGAAGCAGATAATCAGGAGATATAAGATTGATTTGAAATACTACAATTCAAAAATGTGCGGAAATGAACAAAAGCATAACCTAAGAATGAAATATCCGACAGAGGAAGCACAATGTTATGTCCAGAAAGGATGATCAGAGGCAGACCTTGCCATGACAAAGAGTTCTCTAACCATTCTTGATCCTTCGCCAATGTACTTCTGAACCAATTCAGAACCAGAAACCCTTATAAAAGTACAATCAGTATGATGTGCCACAGCCCTTGCCAAGAGTGTTTTGCCAGTACCAGGTGGTCCATACAGTAAGACACCCTACAAATAATGATGTAAAGGTTCGAGAGCGATGGAGTTATCTTTGATCAGAGAAGAAAGGACATCAAAACAGTAAGGACAGAATTAGGATTCCATCAATAGATGCGAAACAAGGTGACCTCCTTACCTTTGGTTGTGCTATACCAAGGCTTTCAAACAGTTCGGGATGCTTGATTGGAAGTTCAATCACCTGAAACAATTATCAAGACTCATTACAAATATCATACAGATAAAAATGATCTGGTCCATCGAGTATCAGAAGAAGGTCAACCTTATTTTCAGGATTAATTGGGAACAAAAAATGCCAAGTAATATTTACCTCCTTTATCTCTTTAATTTGTTGATCAAGACCACCAATCATGTCATAAGTAGAATCAGGAACCTTTTCCACCTTCATTAGATTGACCAAAGGATCTACTTTACTCGGCAAGATCAAGTGAAGAACATAGCTGTCATTGCGGAGAGCAACCCTTGTAGAGGGTGTAATCTTAGTTATGTCAATGTTTTTGTCGATATCCACCACATATTTCCCTTCAGGATGAACCTGGAATTTATTCATAACACAATTGTTAAAAAATTCACTATATGGCAAGTTATAATATGCACAAGGGTAGTGGTTATTTAGATGGCAGTTTGACAAATTCATACCTTAACTAGAACTTTATTTTTCCCCATAACTTTGACAACTTCACCAACATACGACCCTGGCTCCTGAAGAAGCTGCAATTCTTCTCTGAGCATCCTTACTGCCCAATTAAACATTTAGTGTAGAAGTTCAGGATCATAGCTCCACCATATCCACCATATCCAATTAAAATGTCATTGGAGCTACAACTCTATGAGAAATCCATAGGGGAACCATATATTATCAAAACATTATTGAGCCTTCAGTGCATCAAGCCTCATAATAAATACAATGCACTTAATAAAAGAATTTTATCACTAGAATCTTATCTAGACCTAATCTTACCACATCACAATTGAAGGCCAAAAGGAATTAAAGAAAAGAAGAGACTCGTGGACAGTGCATAGGTAAATGCTCCACACAGCCTAATTCCCTAGAAGTTGCAAAACTTTGAGCCATGTTTGAATCAAAAAGACACTTTGACTCTTTGAGCCATGACTATAGACACAGCATAAAGATGAGAAAATTGCCAAGATTCCGCCTTGATGATTGTCAAGATAGCACTGACATGACTAATGATTCAATAGAACACACAAGGGGTTCGACACTGGGAGAGATGACTCTGACCGGAAGCAGTGGGATGGGGATACTGCCACTTTCGAACACTGCAAGAGGAAGATTAGGACTATCTTTATTAGCAGGACTACCAAAAAGTGACCTGACGCCTCTGAAGATTTCATGCTAAAGGTTTCAACTTTGCATACTCGCCAACTGCTAGAATCACGCAAACCAGTCTATTCTTCTACAGCGAAATAATCAACACAGGCAACACTTGATCTACAAACAATAGCAATAACGAATGACTCGACCAAACAATCAGACGCCGAACCAAATTTACCATCAATTATGCAAAACTCCTAACAATCCAAATCAAATCAACCTCCAGGTAATCTAGGTTTCAGCTCAATCCAGAGGCAGAGTAAGTTTGCCAGGTACGCGTACCTCGAGAGTTGAGCTCGTTCCGCTGAGCTTCGAGGCGGTTGAGGTTGTGAGTTTTCTGGCGGACGCGGAGCTGTAGCTCGTGGATGTGCTGGAGGTAGTACTGCCTCAGGCCTTCTCCTTGCTTCGCCCCTCCCTTGGCGGAGCAGGCCTCTTCCATAGCCGCCGATGCCGGCTGCTTAGTCTCCACTCCAACTGCCGACATTGCTCGAGTCCCCTGGCTGTGCGAATTCCCTAATCAGAGAGAGAGAGAGAGAGAGAGAACAAAGAGACGGGAAGAATGATGAAGAAATAGGGAGGGAGTAACTAGGCCAACTCCACCGGGGTGGGATGGGTTACGGGCTCTCTGAGATGGGCCTGTTTTGGGCTTAATATGACGGAACCATGGGCTTTACCACATTCTGGGCTTGGATTGGGCCAGGCTTCACTGTCAAAGTCGTGTCGGGTTGTCTGGATGCAGAATTATGGAGAGATATACGATTAATCCATATTCGTCAAAGTAAGTTCGAAGAGTTACGGAGCGCAGAGCGCTGTGACGTAAGAACATCTGCCTCCCTTTTCTTTTCTTTTTTTTCTTTTCTTCGTATTATGATTAAGACAATGTAATAAGAATCTGTCAAGCCTGTCCTCCTTTTTTGGTTTAACCAGCGGTAGATTAACCTTGGAGATGCCCAATACTGTTTAACCCGCTGAATACCTTAGACTAGACTTGACCTTGAAATAAACAGTTCATGCTCTGAAGTGCTTTGAAGAAAAGTCTCCTTGACAATGTCAAGGAATGACATCCATTTGTTGAAGCCTTGCTCTTTTACTTGCAGCCAAAAAAAGCCAATATCCATGAATGGAAGAGATATACTTCCTTTTTTTCTTATCGCTTTAAACTAGTTGAGATGAATAAAATCATAAAAATGTGTAAACATAAAATGCTGATTACTGACAATGATATCAATAAACCAATGAGTCCAACTGCTCACCTCCACACACACCCCCCCGCCCCAGCAATGTCGCCCATAAGTATCATCCATAAAGAAATGAAACTCAAGAGTTCAAGTGCAAAGCAATGAATCAACTCCTTCCCAATAGCTCAGGGTACCAAACACAATGAATCAGGGCATCCTGACGATTCAAAAGTCATTTTTTTAACATCCTCAGATTAAATATTGAGCCAAAAAAAAGAAAAAAAAAAAAAGAAATCCTCAGATTAAAGAGACGACTTTCGGAACATCCACAGGGAATTCGTGGATCTCGTCCATCCAAGGATTCTTCTCTTTCTTTGGGTTAATGGTCCTCAAAGCTCTCCACACTGCACTGTTACACTTAAATCCCGACCCGAAAGCAATCTGCCACGTCCTATCTCCCCTCTTAATTCTTCCCTTTGCTTCTGAGTAAGCCAGTTCATACCAGAGGGAGCTGCTTGAGGTGTTTCCAAATCGGTAAAGTGTCATCCTCGAAGGCTCCATGTGCCAAGCAGAGAGCTGCAGGTTCTTCTCCAGCTCATCTAGCACTGCTCTCCCTCCGGCATGAATACAGAAATGCTCGAAAGCCAACTTAAAGTCTGGGATATAGGGCTTAATCTTCATCTTGAAAAGCTTCTTCCCAACTAAAGTGGCAAAGAAGAGCAATTGTTCGGACATTGGAAGGACAAGAGGCCCTAATGTGGTGATGTTAGTCTTCAGGGCATCACCTGCGACAGCCATCAGATCCTTTGATAGGGTCACACCAACCTTCCCCGTGGAATCCTCTTCTTGTGTAACACAAGTGAAGCATTTGTCATCAGCTCCCTTGTGGGTGCGTACAGTGTGGACCAACTGGTACTTGGATCTTCTCCTGTCAGACCACCTGTTTGAGAGAAGAATCGCAGCTCCTCCCATTCGAAAAAGGCAGTTCGAGACAAGCTTCGACCGGTCATTCCCAAAGTACCAGTTCAATGTGATGTTCTCCATGCTTATGACCAGAGCACATGAGTTTGGGTGAACCTGAAGGAGGTGCTTTGCAAGATCGATCGAGATGAGACCGGCACTGCAACCCATCCCACCGAGATTATAGCTGACTATATTTCCCCGAAGCTTGTAGTGATTGATCACCATTGCAGATAATGAAGGGGTCGGATTAAACAAGCTGCAGTTCACTATTAAAATCCCAATATCTTTGGGCTTTATGGGAGTCTTCTCAAAGAGTTCATCAATGGCACCGAACATCACAGCCTCAGCCTCTTTCCTGGCTTCCTCCATCGAGGGGTTTGGAGGGATGTTGAGGACAGCCTCAGGAAGGTACGTATGTTCCCCAAGCCCGGACCTTTCCAGGATCTTCCGCTGGAAATCAAGATTCTCCTCCTTGAAGACACCAATCATCCGAGACCGGTCCATGAAGATCTTCTTGGTGCATCTTCGGGACTCATGGGGCTTGTAGCAGGAGAAGTTCACGAGGTAGACTGGGCGAGGGCGAGTGAGGAAATAAAGGGTAGACAGAAACACAAGGAGGGTTGAGCAGAGGATCACGGAAATGAGGTTGTACTGGAGATGGATCCAGAGGTCTTGGAGGTCCTTGACAGAGAATGTGGAGAGCTGAGCAGCGATTATGGCTAAAATTGGTGAGAGGAAAAGGTACATTCCATGAGTAATGAGGTAATGGTACCCAAGCTTCACATACTTCAACTTGATTGATCTTTTGAAGTCAGGGAGATTTCGCGTTGAAGATGGAGGGATCAAGGGCTTATCAAGCTTTGGCTCCACCATTACTTTCCTCTTTCCTGTCAAATTTGTACACCAACATGTCGGTAGAGTGAGGTGAGACACCGTATGGAACAATGCAATCCATTTCACAATTAAGGACCAGACAAATTCACTCGAAATGAGTAATTTTCAGAACGGATCAAAATGCCAGAGATCTGGGTCTTCATCCACGAGTCAATTGCAAATGCAAAATATACACAAAAAGGGAACCTGTGCATCCTGCAGGAAGAACAGAAGACACTCTTTTACGACTCCTTCACATTAACAGATCCAACAACATCATGTACCATGCAAGCATAGCCTAATCTATCAAGATCAAGAATCCACCAGGTGACTGACATTTTTGCGATGGGCATAAGTTTCTCAATAAAGAACAAAAGCTGAACGATAAACGTAGACGAGACCCGAAATGGGGCGTGTACCCAGATCCGGAAACTGACCTCGAAGCTCAACCTCCAGAAGAGACGCCGGAATCTGGGCCGGGAGAGCAGAGGGCAGAGTCTCCGGCAGGCGGCAGGGATGAGGGGAGGAGGGAGGGAATCTTTGCCAATTACGGTGTTGGGGAGGGGGGACTGCAAATTTTTTGAAGGGGAAAATGCGGGGACAGAGAACGTGAAGAGAGATGGTATCTACTTACAAAATTCAAATGGCGGAGCCCAATCACGTTACTGCTTACCCACATAAAACAAAGGGCAATAAGAAATGTGAACTGTGGACAGAGACAAATGTCATGTGATGTACATAAAAAGATCCAACTCAAACGTTTGAATCTTCCTTATTTGACAGCCACCTCTTTGTCATTTTCTTCTCCTTCTTCTTTCCTCTTTTTTTTTTTTGGTCAGTATATAAAATCCTAGTTCACTATTTATTAATTTAATAATCAATAAATCATATATTTAAATTCTCTCTATACCCATTTATTTTTATTTTTTTTTATTTTAAACCCATATAATTCTTATATAATTAAAAAATATTGACTACAAATTTCCTCCTAATAGCGTCGGGCTATATGCCATCCTTGAGTGCATGGAACAGGATTGGGGCGAGAAATCGGCCCAATTTCATCACGCCTCTTTTTGTCCAACATTCGTGGCAAAGCTTACATGTTCATTCTCCATCAGGAGGGACCCAATAAACCTGCAAGAAATAGTACAGTCCAACCGGACATGAAAAAAATTACACATAAACTGGCTTATTTGCATTGTTAGGTAATATAGTGACAAGACAACTTGAAAATATAAAAATATTTATAATAAAGAAATTGCGATAATAGATTATTAATTATATTTTAATAATTTTAAAATTAATAATATTTAAATTAATCATTAATTATATTATATAGTTTTTGAAATATTAAATTATTTAAATTTATTTTTAAAAACTATTTTTATTTGATTTGGGCCACCTTAGACCACTTAAAATATGAAAAATGTGTACTTAAGTTAGGATTTTCAAATCAAATAATATGGTGAAACGTGCTGGCATGGCGCTAAAAATTAGAATTATATTGTGCCAACAATTCAAAATCATCGTTCCAGCTCAAATTGACAGTCTATCACAACCTTCCACCCCCCATAACTTAGGTGTAAATACATAATTATTTTTATCTTAAATTATATTTAAATTATAATATTATGTGATTTATTGGTAATATTATATTATTAAATATGTGGTTCGATCAATTGAACATCCGATCTAACTCATGAACCTATACTTTGACCGGTTTTCGATCCGGTTTAATTTTAAAAACTATGATTTAAGTATTATTCAATGTCTAAATTGCAGAGAGTAGACGACACCACTGGCGCGATGCAGAACTCCCACAATATTTGACCAATAGAGATAGAATGCTAACCACACAATTGGACCACGATTGGGCCCAAGGTATCAAGCACCTCACCTCAGCTCACCTCACAGAATGTCACTAGTGGCTGGCTGGCTGGCTGGCTGGCTGGCTGGAGCTCTTAATATCTTTGGGATTACTAGATGGACTGAGTCCATCAAAAGCCCAACGATGACATCTAGGCCCGGCTTACTGCCCGATCCTATTTCCTATCTGGCTCAGCCGCTAAACCAGTTACTATCAGTCAAAGACTCACAACTCAGGTATAGCGGTGCCGGGACGAGAGAGCGAGGGGACGGAAGACATGACGGTGGACGACGAGAGCTCGGTGTACGTCGGAGGGCTGCCATACGACACCACCGAAGATTCCCTTCGCAAGACCTTCAGTCGCTATGGTTCCGTTGTGGCCGTTAAGGTTCTCTCCTTGTTCTCCTCTTGCCAGTCTTCTGAATCGAACCCCCTGCAAGCCTCCTTCTATGCCCTTTGTTCTCTATGTTTTCTTCGTAGCTTGATTTTAGGTTTATCGGTAGTTTCATTCATTCGTTCTTGCTTAATCCCGGTTGATTGGGGAATTACAAAGTGAATTCACGTGCAAGGAGATTTTTCCACTTTTTGAAATGAGAACAGGGGTTTCTTCTGCAGATTATCAACGATCGTTCAACCAGAGGAAAATGCTATGGCTTTGTTACTTTCACTAATCCTCGATCGGCTGAAGAAGCTATCAATGACATGAATGGCAGGGTATATCTGTTTTCCATTTGTTATTTGTTTTTTCAGCTGAACGAAGCGACCTTCAATGGCACTATGTGTTTTTCTGTTCTTGTAGAGCTTTCTTCTAGTTAAACACTTTTTCAATTTACTCAAAATCTTGGGTCGTAGGCTCTCTTCTCCATGTTCTACCTATGATCTGTGACCTTTGCTGTAGGCGATTGAGGGGCGACCTGTGAGAGTGAACGGAGTAAGAACTAGAGGTGGGAGGTTTGGCTTTGGGAGAGAAAATTTCCGGCAGATTGATGATATGGGCATGGACTATCGAAGTAGGGGTCGAGGCCGGGAAAGAGATTATGGCCATGAAAGGGACCGGCATTGGGACAGGCATAGTGAGAGGTCTCAAGATAGGGATCGGTCCCGGGAACATCACCATCATGATATGGAAAGAGAGCACGGTCATTTTAGTGATCATGATGAAGTGAGGGATCATATGGTGATGGTGGAGAGGGATCAAGCTTTAGACAGAGATGGGGAGGATAATGAGCATGAGGAAACCAGGGATCATGGAAGGAATCAGGATGAAGATTTGTATAGAGAGATGGATTTAGATGATGCTCGTGATGGAGATGGATTGAAAAGGAAACGAAAGGGGTAAGCAACTTGTCTTTATTTGAGTGGATTCTTAACCCTGTCATACATTTTCTATTTTGATACTCTGAGCAGTTAACTAACATAGTATTTAGATTTGTGTGTTCTTATTGCTCTCATGTTGGCTGATTCTGATTGATTGCATTGACCCTTTCCTGATTAATTCATGTAGCATCCTGATTAATTCATGTAGCAATGGTAGTTCCTTGATAAAGGTGGATTTGAGATATACATCTTTGGCAAACGCAGCTGTATGGTTGGAATATCACCACATTTGTTTTACGCATCTTCTTGAAGCGGTATTAATGAATTTTCTTTATCAAATGCTCCCCACTGCCGGCCCCCACCCCACCCCCCCACCAAAAAAAATTGCATTTCTGGACATGGTTGTGTTCATGCTTAAAGGACTCATCATCTGTTCATTTTATGTTTCCTTATTTATGTGAGGACTGTCATTCTCTCCATGTCCATCAATTGATTACCGACACTCCTCGTTATTTTCATTAAAAAAAAAAACTTGTCTCCCGGTGAAAGTCAGCTGAATCATGTATTCTTTTACCACACATCTGCTGTTGCAGTCTCTATCATAATTAGTTGCTTAAGCTATATATATGTTGATTAGAACTCCCCCTCACAATGCTTCTTCTCCCACTATGGCAGTTCTAGTCTTGAGGACAATCTAAATAGGGAGATATTGTCAGAGTCAGATTATGGGACTTATGATGAGGTACGTAAGATTCATGTTATTATGCTTTGTGTCTTCTCTTAATTTCTTCACTTGACAATTCCGTGTATGGGATTTCAACAAAATCCACCTCTCTACACTCAGTTATTCGTTTTCACAGATCAAGGAGCAACTGGAAGCTTCAATTCACAAACGTGAAGTACTTAAAGAAGAGGTCTTCCTTTGATTTCTCGGTCTCTTGTATTTTGGCAGTATAAAGGTGTATATGGAGTGAGCCTAAGATATATACACACCTACATCCAGATAGAGTTTAATTGGGCTGTAATGTGTGGATAATCAAGTATGTGGATTATAGTAAAAAGGAAACTAATCTTGGAAGGATTGAGCATACTGGCTGACAAAATGCTTATTCTGCTCAGGTCTCTCGCATGGAGCAAAGGTTGGATGAAAAGAGACAAGATGTCCTGGATTTGCAGAAGAAATCTAAGGTATTATAATCATTCTCACCTGACAATCATCTTAACACTCTCTTCTTGCTATTGAGGTTCATGACTTTATGTTTGTCGTTACTTCATCTAGCCATTATTTTCTGATTCTAACTGCAGAAACTGGAAGATTCCTTAACAGCTGCTAAGAAGCTGACCTCTCAGCGGAGGATGCAGTTGACAAAGGTACAGATTATGTCTACCATAGTCCTGCACCCTGATAATTTGTTGCTTCTTGCTCATTGTTAATGTTAATTTTAACTGGTGTGCAGCTCCATAAATGTTATCATCAAGTTAGAGACTACACGGAGAAACTTAAAAGTGCTGAGCAGGAACTCCAGGTTAACTTTACCGCACCTTTTTGCAGTATAAACACATACATTTGAGGTTGGAAAAACGTGTCTTTCATTGGTGAACAAATATATGATATGACTACTAGAGTCTTTGTCACTAGACAATATAGGTGGGACATCATGTAGTTTAGCGTGTGTAGATCGTTATGCAGCGGGTTTTCATGCATTCTTTCTATGACCACAATGCCCATAATGACATTGTCATTCTTTTGGCAGTCTCTTGTTGATTCAGCATTTAAAGAAGCTGACCTGGGAGATGATATTGGCCTAAGGAATGGAGTGTTAGTCAATGGCAAAGCTTGATATGTTAGTAAGCAATGAGATATCAAACCCAAGAGCTAACTCTTAGTATGCAAGTTAGTCCTCATGGATGTAAAACAATTATTATTGTGTTTCATTTTATAGTACCCTTGGGACTCTTTTGCTCTTGATTTTCTTGCGAACTCTTTTTGTATCAAAAGCGGTTGTTAATGGCTATCCTCACCGACTTCGAAGTGTTGCCGTTTGTTTGCAATTTCATTTCTACGCATCAAATTGATTCATGAATATGATAGGCGGAGATTACCTACTGATTTGTGTGAGGAGAAATTGTCAAGATTGACTTGGCCAACTCGAGAGTGTATTTATGTCCGCGCGCGTTTTGGGTTACAAGAGGCCTTAGGCACGAAGGGATAGAGCACGGGGAAAGGAATAAAGTTATATGTATATAAGAGCAGGCGGATGGCCAAAATTTACGAGGTCCCCCTTTACAGTTATATGGTGTGGATTAACAATAGCTGCCAACTATAATTGGATCTCTTATTTGTCATTTTCTTTCTTTTTTCACTCTTTTTTTTCTTTAAATTTTCTTATGAGATGACTTATATTCGAACAAAATTGACTCACTTTAATGGTAAAATTTTTTAAATATAAATTTTTTATGTTAACTTGATTATAATGAAAAGGTATATTTCTAATTTATATTGATTTATTTGTTGATTTTTATCTGTTGCTAATTATATCTTGTAGACAAGAATGTGGGAGGCTTCTTACTTAAATGCGTTTTAAATGGTAAGTAATTTCAGGGAAGAGAAATGAGGATTCCTCCTAATCCTGATCACCATTTTACCCATCGAAAAAAATGATAATAAAATTTGTAGCAAGGGTTATTTTATTTTAATAATGGACGGAAAATATCCACGTGATAAATAAAAAGATCAATCTGTGTGCACGTTTTGGTCACCCTTTTCTTCTTACTGTCGTCTACTTCAAGTCCATGGGGGACTTATATTTCAAACTCGTGGTGATTTCTCTCATATTACATGGTAAGAAAATTGCCTCCCCCAAATAGGTAAGTGTTGATTTCTTGCAAAATGTGCATGCAGTCAGAAATCTCTGTATATCAAAAAGAAGACAGGAACACACCAAAGGAGATTTTATAAATATATATACATATATATATATATGCACACACGTATATGTTAATAAGATGAATGGACGAACAACTAGTGGCAGGATTCAATTGAAGCCCAAAAATAACAAGAAGCGCCTACTGCGTTTGAGAGAGACCATGAAGGAGGATGTGTCAGTGGAGCTTGGGACCTTCAACAGAACATATTCGGATCCGAGTTCTAGATGGGAACATGAGGAGAGTGACGATGAAGAAGAGGCTCTCTTGCATGGGGCTGCTGGAAACTTGACAGAGACTGACCTCAGGAGCATTGGGTTTAAGGAAAACGAATGGAAAGATCTATTGGATAGGTTGATCAGGGATGCCGACAGCAACGAATGTTTCCTCCGGAAGCTCAAGAGCAGGATAGACAGGTGACCCGGAGAGGGAAATTTTTTTTTTTTCCCTTTCTAATCATGATTTCTTCTTCTCTTATACTACTACTCCCTTTTCCGTTAACAAAGTAAAAAAAGAAATCATGGTTTTCTGCTGTTTAAACGTGGAGACTTCATGGGTTGTCCATTTCAGAACGAAACGATAGAACAAAATCTATAGCATTTTTTATTGAAAGAAAACAAATGACATGGTTTTTGTCAAGTGATAAAAATGACATTGCGATCCATTCCACGAAGTCACATTTCTGTCGCTTTTGTCGGTCGGGATCAATCAGGGTGTCCTTAAATTTGCCTACAGTCGAAGTTCGGTTTGAGACTGTTACTGTCGTGGGAGAAGCTTTTGTCGGAAGTAGAGCTCTGCCTTCAATCCTTAACTCCTTCATAAACACGATTGAGGTAGGCAGATTGGAACAGTAGCAGTCTTTTCAGTTTTTTTTTAAATTTTTATTTCCCCTGCAAGACTTTTGCTGATCGGTTCCCACATCGCCTTCTGAAGAGTACCGGAAGTTTTCTGCACATCCTCTCCAGTAAAAAGAGGAAATTCTCGATCCTCCACAGTGTCAGTGGTATCATCAAACCTGGCAGGTAATTTCTTATTTTCAGTTTCTTCTACTCACGGATTTGTCTGGCTTTTACGTGGAGATGATCTTCGATACAAACAGCAGTATTATCTGGAGATGCTTGAACACTTAGCTCAAGCTATGAGAGGATTCATGGCATAATTACTGAAGCGTAATTAGTATTGAAATGTTTGGTAGATTGACACTGCTGTTAGGACCGCCGGGTTCAGGAAAGACCACTCTGCTCCGTGCCTTGTCCGGGAAGGTTGACTCCGAACTAAAAGTAGAGCAGTATCCTCGTTTAAATCACAAGTTCAAAATAAAGATTTGTCCGTCAGTTCCAGTTTTGAAATCATTTTGAGATACCTTTTCTAATATATCTGTAGTTTTCTGGAGAAGTGACATATAATGGGCACAAGATGCACGAGTTTGTGCCTCAGAGGACCTCTGCTTACATTGGTCAGTATGATGTTCATATACCTCAGATGACCGTTAGAGAAACATTTACCTTCTCCGCTAAATGTCAGGGAGCCGGAACTGTCTTCAGTAAGTTGGAAGATGAGTTTGTTCAACATGAATTGGCAATACGTAACCTTTCAGTAACTCTAATTGTTCTGTTTATATGCAGACGTTTTTGCAGAGCCTCTGAGGAGAGAAAAGTTGTTGAACATTAAACCTGATCCTTGCATTGAAGCATTGGTGAAGGTAAGGAAACTTTTTATCCTAAATGGCTGATTGTTATCTTATGTTCATCTGAAAAAGGAAGTAGCTTTATGGAGTCCATGGCATTTTTTTTCTTTCAGGCCTCATTAAGAGAGAGGCAGAAAGAGAATATAATCACAGATTATGTCCTCAAGGTAAATAATGGCCTAAACATATGAAAGTTGTTCTGTCTAAAGGGCATGAAGCACATTAAAAACAAATGCTTGAAGTTGTTTACATTTTCCGTTTCTTTCAGATACTAGGACTTGAATTATGTGCAGACACGATTGTAGGAGATGAAATGAAGAGGGGCATTTGAGGAGGACAAAAGAAACGTGTCACAACAGGTAGCAAAGTATCCTATTCTGAAGTTTATCATCTACTTACAAGTCACAAGTAATAAGGCCCTGTTGTGGGACTGGTTCAGGGGAGATGCTGGTTAGTCCTGTCATTGTGCTTTTCACGGACAACATTTCGACCACGTTTCAGATAGTGAACTCAATCAGGCAATCAGTCCATGTATTTGACCTGACAGCTCTCATCTCCCTCCTGCAACCCCCACCTGAGACTTTCGATCTCTTCGATGACATCATCCTTCTCTCAGAGGGAAAGATAGTTTACCAAGGCCCACGTGAGTATGTGCTTGAATTTTTCGACTGCATGGGTTTCAGATGTCCCGAAAGGAAAGGCATCGCAGACTTCCTTCAAGAAGTAAGCATTCTTCTTTCCATGTCAAGAAAGTCACTACGTTCGCAAGTTATTGAAACAATTAACACTCTGAAACAACTTCCAATCTAAAGGTGACTTCCAGAAAGGATCAGGAACAGTATTGGGCCCATGAACATGAACAGTATTGCTATGTTTCCGTGGACAAGTTTGCTGAGGCGTACAAGTCATTTCGTGTTGGAAGGGAGGTTGAACGCGAGCTCACCATCCCATTTGACCGGTTAAGGAACCATCCTGCAGCCTTGGCAAGATTCAAGTACGGTGCTAACAAGACTGAGCTGTTCAAAGCTTGCCTTTCAAGGGAAGCAACCCTCATGAAGAGGAATACCTTCTTGTATGTATTCAAGATTATTCAAGTAAGTTGCAATGAGTTTGGTGCTCTGTCTTGAGGTAGACACAGCAAATTCTTCAAGGACCGCACACTATCCTGTAGAGCAAGTTCATCAGATCTTCATAATTGACTGAAACTGTTTGAGTTTGATCCAAATTCCAGATGGAGATTATGGCTATTGTTTTGGCTACAGCTTACGAACAAACCCAGAATACACACGATTCAATGGAGGATGGAATTGTCCATTTAGGTGCCCTGTGCTCAGGGATCTATGCAATACTATTCTCTGGGTACTTCGAGATGCCAATGATAATTGACAAGCTTCCAGTGTTCTATAAGCAAAGGGATCTCCGGTTCTATCCTTCATGGGCATTCTCGGTACCTGCAGCAATCATCCAGACCCCCGTGTCGTTGCTTGAGGTCACCTTTTATGTCTTGACGACTTATTACATGATGGGGTTCAATCCTAGTGTTCTGAGGTCAATTTCACAACTTTCCACCATTTTTACATGTGTCCTCGGGCAATACTATGAGCATGGAGTTGATTCTGTCTATTTATGGTCTACATTATTTCATTTTCTATCTTTGAGTGTAGAACTCAGCTTGATAGGTTAATATTTCAAGGGAATCAGTGACTTGGCAAATCTGAATCTCGACCCTAACAATTTTGCATGGGTTTCAGGATGCTTAAGCTTTATGTTGCTTATACATTCATGGGGCAGATGTCATATTCCTTTTTCCGGTGCATGGGAGCACTGAGCCGGGACCATGTGCTTGCAAATACGGCTGGCTGTGTTTGACTAATTTGGGTCCTAGTTTTCAGCGGATTTATCCTTTCGCGTGGTATGCTCCTATACATCTACTTAGCGTCCTCGTTCAAAGAGTTCAAATAAAGCTTGTTCAAAGGATCTAAGAGACTCAGCTTTGGTTTTTTTGACATTCAGCGGACGTAAATAAGTGGATTGTTTGGGCCTTCTACCCTTCTCCACTGATGTATGTTCAACAGCAGTTTCCGTGAATGAATTCTTCAGCAGTTCTTGGAACAAAGTGAGTCGATTGTGAATTGAAGCTTGGATAAATTCTAGATTGAACTTGCTTTCTATGTACTACATTTTATCCAGAACTTGAAACTAATGGATCCCAGTGAACCTAATCAGGTCCTCAACGGAACCAAGGAGGTTCTGGGGATGACTGTTCTGGAGTCACGCGGCATATTGACTGACCCAAATTGGTATTGGTTTGGCACCGCTGGCCTGATCTGCTTCATAATTCTGTTCAATATATCCTGCACATTGGCCTTCTCTTATCTCAACCGTAAGAAACTACCTAAAGAAGTTGCATATAATACATTTTTCTCCAATAGTTGAAGTTTTTTTTGTCGAAATTCTTGTAGAACAGAGGAAATCACCAGTTGTTTCTGTGCCTCAAGAAGCACTATATGAGAAAAGCAGCAATAGCACTGGTATTGAAGACAGAAAAGGACTGCTTCTAATTCCATTCACTCCACTATCTATTTCCTTTCAGAACATCACATACTCGGTAGACATGCCAAAGGTGAGGAAACATTAGTCCTTTTTTACTAGGAAAAACGGTGGATTGTTTTGCTTGCTGCTTCTAAGGATATTGAACTTGAAACGTGCAGGGAAGGGATACAGGAGGTTCTCCACAAGACCGATTAGTCATTCTTAATGGAGTCAGTGGGGCTTTCAGGCCTGGTGTCCTCACAGCTTTAATGGGAGTAAGTGGAGCTGGAAAGACAGCGCTTCTTAAATCAAATTCCGAGAAAATTGTTGATTGAGAAGGTTCCTCTAATTTCATGTAGAAACTGGTTGATTTCTTTGTTATTTTTTGACTAGTAAGAAAAACTTTTGTTTTTATCTTTTTTGGGGTGAAAGCAAGAACTAATTGATTTCACAAACGTCTTTCAATTGATGTTTTCATATGTTATGTAAAATTGCGTTTGAATTGTTTTCTTCATTATTCCCAGGAGGGGAAAAAGGTGAGTGTTTCATTCTTTCATCGAAAAACGCAACTTCTTGAAGCCAAAAATGCCCAATGAATCATCTCATCATTTAGACTACGTTCTCAGTAGGAGGTACGTTGAAAACTGTCCTCAGTTTTTCAGGAAACATCCTAAAAGGCTTTTGGAAAACGTGTCCCAAAGCTGCCCCTGAGAGTCTGTGCTAATTGCAGAGAATTGCTGTCTGGTGGAAATGGTTCCCTCTGGTGTCCCCAGTTTCATGGAGTTTCTATGGCTTGGCAGTATCGCAGTACGGGAATGTGTACACAAAGCTCAACATGGGGGAGACGGTTGCAGATTACATGAGGAGCTACTTTGGGTTCAGATACGAGTTCTTGGCAGAAGTGTGTCTTATTGTTATCGGGTTTTTGTTGTTCTTTGTTCTTGTGTAGGCCTACTCAATGAAGGCTCTTAACTTCCAAAAGAGAAGAAGAAGAAGAAGAAGAATTCACTGATTTTGATTGGCAGCAGAGCAAGAGAAAGTGGACACTCACTTCATCAGAGAGACACAGACAGAGATGCAGAGATTAGAGAATAGAGGTGAATCCGGCAGTGCATGGATTTTGTAATTTAATAAAATGATCAATAATCGACTCAATACTCATAATCACTTGTTCTATAATTCCAGGCTAAGCGTTAAGCTGGCTTGCAGTGCATAGTTGGTTCCAGCTTTTCTGTTTTTCCTCTATGGAGAGAAAATGGTTCCAGATCCAATCTCCTCCTCAGTTCCTTTCAGGAACACAAACGGATTTTCACCTTCCTTGAAATCTGGCATTCCATTTGTTATTCCGTCTTCCATATGTTTTTCTTTTCAAAGGAAATCAATGCGAGAAAATAAATGCACATTGGGTCAAAAAATACTCTGATCATACAGGAGGACATTATTAGTTGGTCGATTCAAGTATCGCCATTTTTCAAGTGTAGTCCAAGCGCGGTTCTCCACGTGAAGATTCCCCTTTCTACTGAAAAATCTCCACTTGTCGGAGGGTAAGTTAGAAAATGGAGATCAAAAGACTTTGGGGTTGGGGGAGTATCTAAGCAAAGAAAGACACAACAAACATGAAAAGGTCCTCCTGCTGCAGACTGCAACTAAAAGCCAACCACAAATACCAACAAAAGACGTCTCTTACATTTTACGAATCCAATATTAGTCAATGCACTTGTGGTGCTCTAAGCACCGCAAAAAGGCTAGCCACAAAAACAAGTGGACAGAGCTCAAGTCATTATACATGTGTTTTAGGCCGAGCAGTGGGCCAGTCTACTGCATATACTTGCGTGTGGTTCATCGGT
The DNA here is from genome assembly GCA_900006705.1 of Sonneratia caseolaris. Taxonomy (NCBI): domain Eukaryota; kingdom Viridiplantae; phylum Streptophyta; class Magnoliopsida; order Myrtales; family Lythraceae; genus Sonneratia; species Sonneratia caseolaris. Next base: position 238,704 of record CXYZ01021177.1, read on the forward strand.
TTCCACGACCGCTCAGTATTACACCCTCTACCAATCTTTCCGGCTTTTTTGAACTTTCCTATCGAGAATCCTATCGAAAATCCTCACCTTCCCACATGAAAAGCAACAACATCTTACATCGACTCCCACCTGAGCTGAGTTGAAGCCTGTGAGCCCTGTTCCGATTTAATCAAACCCTTTCCTTCCACCTTGATTGATCTCTGAACTATCGTGTAATGGCATCCCTGTCGAGATTTGTACTCAAGGACTGCAATTTACAGATATGGGAAGCTCAGCATAGAGCCGGTCCTTGTTACCTTCCTGCTAGGAGACCACAATGCCTCGTTGGTATGTCTGGTTCTCGACTGTTTCATCTTAATTTGGCTTTCTGGGCGCGGTTCAATTTTTGAACTTGAGGCCATCTTGGTGCAATTCCGTGCAAATGCTCTCAGCCGAGCTACCATGAAATGATCCGATTTGTGTCCTTGTGCTCGGGCTTGCTTTCGTTTTATGGATTTTTAAGTGGTGCTGTCGTCATCGGAATTAGCTGCATTTTGAACGGATGAGTTTCTGGTCTGTAACATTGTGGGCCGTGCCCTGTCTTCTGATTTTGATTGTTAGATGTCAGGAGGGGATGCTGGGCGCCCGAGAATGTGAGGAGTTTGAGCCTTCGGGGCAGATCAAGGAGTCCACTTGTTGGTGCAAGGCCCCTTCCTCCTAATCCAGCTTCGAGGTATGATCTCAGATCAGCATTGTGATGGATTTATAAGATCACTCATGATCTTCCGTTCATTTGAAAAACTGAGTTGCTGAAATAAGATGTTCACTCGTTTTTTTTTATCCCCACATAGTTACTAATTAATCTCTTTTACAATTCTCATTGTGTGAGTTGAGAGGACGACACTCTCTTTTGTCTAGCAGCAGTTCTATAGGCCAAATGATTAGCTTCTAAAATTTACTTATTGTGTCAGAATCACTTATATTACATCTACAGCATTTGTTTTCTAACAGTTACTCATGGCCTTCCACAAATAGAAATCTGCTACTGTTGTGTAAGGCTGCTACAGATGCCTCGGGAGCTAGCACTCCCGGTGGGATGAGCCAATATGAGAGAATAGTTGAAACTTTGACTACTCTCTTTCCTGTTTGGGTATGTAACTAATTCTTGGTTTCTGGCTCCCTTCTTCGAGTGCCTTAACAATGTGAAGTTCTTATCATATATTGTCAAATTTTATTTGGAACAGGTTATCTTGGGCACCATTATTGGGATCTACAAACCTGCTGCGGTAGCTCTTACTCTTCTCTTGATGGTCCTGTTTTATTCCACCTCAAGAAGTCCTGCTTGTTATTAATTTTTCACAGTTTGAATCCTCATCAGGTAACTTGGTTAGAGACAGATCTCTTCACTGTTGGTCTTGGGTTTCTCATGCTCTCAATGGGGTTGACTTTAACGTTCGAGGACTTCAGGCGATGTCTGAGGAACCCATGGACTGTAAGGGGATTTTAAGTTAATATGTATTGGCTGAATCTGACACCCCCCAAATATTCCAGTTCATGTGTTGATAATTTTAACTCAATTTTGCAGGTGGGTGTAGGTTTTATAGCTCAGTATTTGATCAAACCTGTGCTAGGATTTGTCATAGCAATGGTATGTTTCCCCTCACCTACCAATTTCATGTTGCCTGCATTTTTTTCCTTTGTCCCCGAGTGAATGGCAATATGAGGACAACACATTTCAACTAAAATAAACAACTACCTAATGCTATAGTATTCTGAAACTTAAAATGAACTCTTTTCGATGTCCAGACTCTGAAATTGTCTGCACCTCTTGCAACGGGACTTATACTGGTATCATGCTGCCCTGGGGGTCAAGCATCGAATGTTGCTACATATATATCCAAGGGGAACGTGGCTCTCTCAGTTCTGATGACCACGTAAGCTATGTTTACTTATGCATCAAATTTTGAATCAACTGGTTTAACATTTGGTCCTGTCTGCCAAATGTTTAATCAGATAGCCACCTAGAGTAAATGTTCTTCTACTTTGGTAGATTTTCAAGCAATAGATTTTTCCATTACGGCTACTCCAAAATCTGTGCAGGTGTTCAACAATTGGAGCCATTATTATGACTCCGCTCCTTACTAAGCTTCTCGCTGGTCAGCTTGTTCCTGTGGATGCTGCGGTAATTATGCAGTAGACCATTTAATAGATTAATTTTGTTCACCTGAAAATTATTAGCTTGAATTGGTAAAACATCTTTGTTCTTCCACCTATACATGCAGGGTCTTGCAATCAGTACATTTCAGGTTGTTTTAGTGCCAACAATCCTCGGAGGTAACTAGAATGGCTAATGTTCATAATTGCTGGTTTCAAGTGCATGAAGTCTCTCTGGTCATGATTCCAATTTATAGTAATAAAGGTAGTTGTAGCATGATAAGTAACTAATTTATTTTATCTGCTACTGTCTGGCAGTTTTGTCAAATGAATTCTTTCCAAAGTTCACTTCAAAGATAGTAACAATCACACCTTTGATTGGAGTCATCTTAACCACCTTGCTCTGTGCAAGCCCAGTAAGTGAAACCGAATACCTTATTGGTAGTTGTTTCTGAACATAGAATGGCTCAACAGTTTATTCTCTTTCTCAAGATTGGTCAAGTGTCAGAAGTATTGAAGGCTCAAGGAGGACAACTTCTTCTGCCGGTGGCTCTCCTGCATGTTGCAGCATTTGCCCTTGGTTATTGGATGTCAAAAGTATCGTTTGGGGAATCAACTTCTCGTACCATATCCATTGAATGTGGGATGCAGGTAGAACATATATAATAAGTTCAGAAAAAATGTATATATGCTGTCTGGCGATTTAGAAAATGACCTATTTGTCTTTATTCATTTTGGGTGCCTGCAGAGCTCTGCACTAGGGTTCCTTCTCGCCCAGAAACACTTTACCAACCCTCTTGTCGCCGTCCCTTCTGCAGTCAGTGTCGTGTGCATGGCGGTAATATAACATCCTAGCCATTAAAAAAAAAAAGTCCCTGGATACAACTTTATGCTATTGTTTCATCTAGTTTTTTGTCTCTCAGAATCTGACTGCTGTCAAATTTGCCGCTCTTATTGTAGCTTGGTGGAAGTGCACTTGCTGTCTTCTGGAGGAACAGACCGATTCCTAGCGATGATAAAGATGACTTCAAGGAATAAGAAGTCCTTTTGTCCTTACTAAATTAGCAAGGGCACCGTTTTGCAGGTATTTTTTTGTGTACAACCTGACAGTTGCTGGTGTTAATTAGTTATCTCAGGTTCTATTTAGACTTTCCCGTGCCTGTTTTTCCAAGCTTTATTTGATCTTAGTGAGAAAGTAGACAGTACGATGGACAAATATTTGTTTCGGATGATGAGTTCAATCCCCTATTGGAAGGGGAGTGGTAGAATAAAATCCACAAGCCTGTCTTCATCTAATATTCAAAATCCTCTACCCAAACTGTTCGAATGCTACTCATGGTAAAAAAAAATGAGAATTGATGCAATTGGGGATTTCCATTGCTCTCTTGTTTTTAGTAATCTGAACAGGTAATAGCTGCTGAATTTCAGATCCAGAGTCTTGACACGGTCCGACTTAAAACTGAAAGTTGAATGATCATCTCCATAAAGTACCATGCTGTGACACTACTGATGATTATCATAGAGGGAGGATGGGGACAATCGATTATCATAGAGAGAAGACCAAATGAACCCGGTACCATAGCAGTTCTAATTATATGGAGCTTACAAACTCTTTCCCTGCTGCGCCCATCAAGCAGATAAGAAGCGACACTTACATGATACAGAGAAGAAAGGCATTCTCTTATCCATCCCAAAGGCACAACTTCCTACCGCTATTATGTTCCGCTTCCTTCAGTCCATCCACCAAGCTGAGCTGTTGTCGTGATTGTATGTCATATTAATTAATTTATTACGGTCATCATCACACGCTTTCTGCCGGGAACTCCCCTGGAACCCCACCGGCGTTCTTCTCTTTGGGCCTCCACTCTGTCCTCGCCCGAACTATCTCAGGCCCAGTCTCAAGTCGAAGCAAGTGCTGGCACTCGACTTCGCGAGATCTCTCTGCTTCAGACTTTGATCCGTCCCCGGAGATCTTGGTCAGTGACCGGAGGACGCTGTTCCTGCCACATTCCCTCCTATACTCGAGTGCTATTGCCGAGAGCACATGAGTCTCGAGTATCTGCCGAGTTGCACCCTGCAGAATTTTTTCCACGATCATTAACCCTTCATAGCATCTCTAGACACGATATAACACTCTATAGTCCATAAAAGTCTGCACGTTTAATAGTTTGACTGTGTCAAGCGCTTCTGGTCATCTTTTGGGCACATGACGAGATAACAACAAAAAAAACAAAGAAGAAGAACGGGAAAAATAAAACAGGGCCAATCAACTTCCAAGGACCCATCGTGGTTAGTGGGTGACTTTATGAATTAGAGAACAGGTATGATATTTACGTCAATGACTCAGTCACGTGATTCACAGAAAAGAAACAGGACAAAAGGACAAAGAGATCGTACGAAATAGCAATTGCAGGCCAGAAAAGTACGCATGAGCATGGCCTCAGTGTGACAAACAAAGAGGTCCTGTCAAAGATGAATACGAAATAAAACAACTCTCTTTTAAGTTCATGAGGGGGTAGGGCGAAAGACAATGAGAGGACGAGGGCAGCCCTGCTGTCAGGCTCGAAGCAAGCATCAACCAACGTGGGACAAGATAGGCTAATTCTCTGCAATCCCCTCGCGTTATAACTCGAACAGTTAAAACACATGATGTTTGAACTGTATTACGGGCAGTATATACATGTGACAGACAAGAGTTGATGATATTCATGTAGAGATACACTCAAACGAAACATCCCACGAACTTCAATTGTAGAATTCTGTGGCAAGGGCAATATTTCTTCATTAGCTGGAACGAATCTATGGTCACATTTTGATTTAATTACCAGCTGTAGTCAAGAATAAATATTTTGATTGGAGAAAATAGGATATTACCAGGGGGTATGAAGCACACTAGGGACTGACAAAGTCATACCTCAAGAACCCAACCTATATACTTCACATTGTTGACATGCTGGTTCACGTCCAAGTCGCTCCACTTGGGCTGCAGTAGAACAGCACATCCATGAAGACGCAATAAGATGCTTAAGACTCTAGATATTGACTAATTTGAAATGTGCCCACTTACAGTTAAACCTGAGAGGACATGATCTGCATTCCTGTCATCCAGTTTTGGCAGCTTCCCGCTGTCCTCATCCACCACAGGCGCAGAGTTCAGAAAAAATGGTTCTATTTCTCCTCGAACTTCTTCCGGAATTCTGGATAATTTCCTGGTCAGTTTATTCATCATCACCCACACGCTGCAGCACAGAAACCAGAGAAGAGATCATTTAAGAACCATGCTCAGAAAAGTTGCCACCGACTGCATGTAGGATCTATGTTTTACCGGCAATCATACATAACAGCAGTTGATATGTGCTAAAAGTGAAGAGCGATTCCACAGATTCCAACCTGGAGGCTCTTGTGAGAGTTTCTCCAGTTTTGACATCATGTACAAGCCAATCACGCCGCATTCCGTTCTTACCAGATCCACATACCCATGTATCTACTTGAACAACATCACCCCTGCATCCAGGAGAAACTCAGTTTTGTGGCTGCTCGTCTTAAATTGAATATGTCAGATTCAAAAACTAATATTATGTAAGCCAGTATAAGCACTATAAAGTCATGGAGGATCCTTGCATCATTTCTTTGCGTTATTTTAAACTATGATATAGGCTAGGCTTATTGGAAAAGTAAAATCATAGTTGGGCAGTAATAACAATGTACAAAATTGCTCACAAGAAGAAACAACCAGAGAAGGTTAGCTGCTTACCAAGTTGGATAACGATCTACCAAAACGTGCATCTTCGTGACAACCCAAATCAGGTTCCTTTTGGTCATTTCTGGTGTAGAACCAAAACCGTCACCAAGAAGCCCAGCAGTCTTAACATGATTAAGGGCCGTCTCCTGCAAGATGAACAATGAGAGTGAGCTTTCCATATGATCATCCATCATCTCATTCTTACATAGCCGTCCATCCAAATTAATCATTTGAAATCACAAGATCAATCTTGCACCTGTAAGTGACTCATTAATGTCTCTATGGATGCCGCTCGATCAGCACCTATTTCATATGATCTAATCGAAAATTTTTGTCTGAACACAAGACCATCATGCACTATCCTTCCTAGACCAAACGGATCAACAAGCATATCTGGTCGTTTTGGTTTCCAATCAAGCATCATCCACTGCTTCTCTGCTGCCAAAAAGACGGTTGTGATAGCAGCAAGGAGCATGCTCCAATCAGGCAGCTGATTTATAAAGGTCCTTGGGGGTGGTGAAGGCGCATTATCATCAGCCTTTGTAGTTTCAGGACATGTTGTCAAGCCGACAGAGCTTCCATTGATCTTGGGAGGGGCCTGCACCTTTGCCTTAACGTGCATTGCACCAGAGGTGCATTTGGACTTCATTGCACCTAAATTTGCAGGTCCATTTCGATGCTTGGTAGACTTGGCTGGGTAATCAGGTGAAAAAGCTGGAAAGAAAGAAGAAGCGGCAGCTGTAGCAACCATGATGCAACCGTCACAGCACAGATTCAACTAAAACCTCTCCTTTTATACTGAATATATAAATGACGAGGGATGGAACTGCTAGACTCTTCAACAAGCGGGGAGCATGGGTTTATCTGCAGGACAGTTGACAGCAAATACGAAATTCATCATAGAAGGCTGTAAGATGCATATGACTGACGTGATCACTGCTTCCTCGATAACAAAATTAGGCAACTTAAGGAGAGATGAGCAGGCCACTCAATGCATGCGAGCAAACAGGAAAAAAAAAAACCGGGCATTCAGTGCAAGAGAATAAATTGTGGACATCATGCTGTATTCTTCAGCAAATATTTTCAAAGGAAGGGAATCCAATTGACTCTTCCATTTTCGCATTTCACGAGATGGAACATCTTCTAACACAGAAGATATCATCTGAGGGGAAGCACGGCAGCGCATGCCCAGGAATATAGATATATATATATATATATATGTAAGAGTCCAAAATCTACCTTTTGTGGACCCCGTCAACTAAAATCTCACAACTTTGGAAACCAGATCGCTTAGAAGAACTTTTCGCACAATCTCATGAAGCAACTACAACAGATCTGACATAGGGAACTTCAAGATGAGAAAGGCGATCACGTGGAAGTTCATCTCACGGACACTTTCACAACGAATGCAGCCACTGGCTACACATAAAATGCAGAAGCCAACAGTGCAAAAGGGAAAAGGAACACCAAAACCAATAACTTGAGCTAAAAAAGCGAGACATCAAAAGCGGACAAGTGGGTCGGGGCAAGATATCTAGAGATGAAAGAAAGCAGGGAGCCCGTACCTCAGCTGCACGAGGGTCAACAGTGGCAGCTCAACGAATCAAAATGAGAGAGACGAGACAGGCCAGCGGCTGAGGAGGAGAAGAACAAGGCAGCCAGCAGGGGGATTACAGCGACACTTTAGATCCGCGGAGGCCGTCCTTCCATCTATCTAGTCACTTCTAGGGAGCGTAGAATCTCTCTGATCACTCTCTCTATATCTCTCTTTGGATTCTGCTTTCTGCTGAATCACTTTTCAAAATCCTCTCTGCCAGTCCTTTATAAACGTGCTTCTCCAGGCCATCTTCGTCTTTCTTTCCAACCTTCTCCTTCCATTTCTAATAAGTTCAAATTTTAAATTAAAGAAAATTACTGTAACAAGCTCACTACTGACTACCTGACATTTAAATACATCAGTACTGGAAAAGCAATGGCAAATAGAGCTTTTACTTAATAAATTGACTTTGACAAATAGTAACTCTTGTATTTTCCAGCTTGCACTCGTAGTCTTGCTCTCTCAATCTTAACTTATTAATATGGGAGTTGGGTGGAAGCTGCTGGTGTCGCGCCCGTCTAAACCATCTCAATCTTAACCAACTAAATATTAGACGTTTGTGCAGGGGAGATAGGTTTAATATCATAATATAATATCACCCGATCTAGAACTTCACACGTTCTTGTTCGGTGGTTATTGTCAAGTGAGAGTTCACACACCATTTTTGCATCCAAGTCTCTTCTCAGCATTAGCTCATACGCTTTCTTCTGTAACTACGGAAACATTCAAGTGATTATATATATATATACACACACTAATATTCAGAGTTAAACATACATTCGACTTAGAGAGTTGGAACACAGAGAATAGTCATAAACAGTTTGGTTTCTTCCTCCGCAGAAGAAAACAAAAGACAAAAAATCATTTTTTTTCTTTCTAATTTCCATAAGGCATGCTCCACGCTTCATGAACGTCGTCTGTTGCCATAGATCAGACTTTTAACAAGTGTCTCCAGGCAGCAGAGATACTAATTGGAGCCCAGCCAGTCGACAAAATGCTACGAGAGATTTAAGGTTATTGTTCCGAGACATGTGTCCAGCAGAGACGGAGAACTCCATCATGCATTTGCATCTGCATGCCGACATTGACAAGGTCCTCTCTTTCCCTCTCCTCTCTCTATCTCTCCCTCTCTGTGAGCGCTCTCCGTTTTTAAGCTTTCCCACGTTGGAAATTGGCTAATTGTGGGAAGGAATATGAATGAATCCTGTGGGAGCCCGCAGACTCTGTTCACCGTAAAAGATCGCAGTAGTACCATCATGGACAGGGAGAACATTCACCATCTCTCATTCTATACATAAAATCTTGACTTAAAACTTACAAATAAAGGGATTCGTACTTGCTGAGTTTAACGTTAGTTGGGATCCACACGGATTTCTAGATACCCTTTTGCAGTCGCAATGTATATATATGGTGGGCTAAGAGAGAATGAATGAGCACAAGCCAGCCGGCCAAAAAAAATTTTTTTTTATGTGATTTGCTGTTTAACTTTCAGAGGTTCAAAAAATGGATTCAATTCTGAAAAGCACATAATTTGTCGGAAAAATAACTCTGAATCAGTTTAAGTGGATAGAGCGTGCATACAAGTGAGTGATCTCCAAGATTATGAATTTAAGTTTTTCATGAAATGCAATAAACTTCCCATTATATCATACATATATATACATATGGAAGAAAGGGGTTGAGAAAATGCATAACATTGAGGATTAAAAATTAATAATAATAAAAACATAAGATGGAGAATTAAGAGTGAGATTTTTTGTAGGAAAATTTTGTTAAGCCTAACACGACACGGCATGTAGAACCACTTGATTCATGCTGGGTAGCAAATTACATTAAACTTGCATTATTCCTCCTATCAATAAATTTCACTAACACAAATGGCTGAAATGAAAATAATATATATATATATATATATATAACATCATTACTATGCTTACAAGAGAGAGAGAGAGAGAGAGAGAGAGAGAGAGAGAGAGACATGCATGCGTGCATCCCATCTCCCATTTCCCAGCCTTGTCAGTCAGTCTCAGCCTGTGTGCGTGCATGCAAATTAACTCACGTGATGGTAGTTCGCCCATCAATCGAGTAGCTATGTTACAAAAATCAAACTTCCAAAATCAAATCGGTTTAACATTTTAAAAATAAAATAAAATTCATTAGTTCATGTTTATAAACCGAAAATATACTATTGAAAAAGTTGTAAATTTTTATGTTCATGCGACTCGAATTCATGAAAAAATAATTATACACCCCGACTCTGGATTATCTATATCCATTAGCTGTGAGCATAATTCAAGCAGACGTTATTCACAAAGTAGTTATATATAATGCGTATAAATAAGATTAAAAAAATTACTGAAAATAAGGTAAAATTTACATAATGATATTGTAATGCTTTCCTCAGAGTTAGTGGCGCGTCCCTTCCCCCTCCTATCTATCCCTCAAAATGCCTTAAAAAAAAAGATAAATCATAGTTTTAAAAATTAGATTAAGCTAATCGGTTCAACCAGTGTATCTGAAAACTAGTCACTCGCCCAATCTGATTCCTATAAAAGACTAAATTGCACATTTAATGATATCAACTCCGATTAAACTAACCGGTTCCCGATCCGACCGGTAAAACTAATTGAACCGATAGGAAAATAGGCTGACTTAAATAAAAACAAAAACTTACTATAATATACCTACTTTATTTTACTAAACTTATATTTATACTTTGTGTTTAATATAATAGTTATATTAATTATTTTTGTTATAAGTTATATTCAAATTATGATATTACATGAATTTATTATTATTATTATTATTATTTATTAAATATGTGATTTAATCTATTAAATGTCCGGTCCGATCCATGAACCCATACTTATACCGGTTCCTAATCAGATTCAAATTTAAAAGCTATGGGATAAACTCTTAGCCGTGTGAATTCAACTGATATCTTTGGCCTCTCATTGAATCAACAGTTTCTTCCCTTTTTTCAGTGTTGTCAATTTTATGAGAAGATGGAGATGGAGAATGAGAAGAGAAATGCATACAAATTAGGGGGGAAGATCCTACTTAATATTTGCCTGCCTTTAGTGGGGGTCACAGGTGGACAGGTCAAGGTTTGGCGCATCCACCTAACCTGCCCGAGCGTAAAGGGTTACTTCCTAATCATACATAATAATAAATCATGATTAATTCATATTTGAATTTGGTCTATGTAATGTAATCGACAGGTAAAAGCATTTAAAATTATAAATTCTATTTATAATTAGTAGGAAAAGAGGATCGGTGTTAAGAGATCATTGCCGAACCATTTGATTTGGAGCCCTGTTTGCAAACCGTTCAATTTGCTATCACGTTCATTGAAATCATATACGTATGTTAGAGAATTGAACCGACGCCGTCTGGGGATTTTTAGACTGTAAGCTTCCATTTTTTTTCTTTTTAAAAATAATTATATTAATCATTCAAACCATCGTTGACCGAAAAATTTTGCTGCTTGCGGAAAGATCAGTAGGGTGGGCATCAAATCCGGTAGACAACGAATCTCCAATCAAAGCCAATATGCTCTTGAATGGGTACCGAATTAGAAATTGATGAGTATATTAAAACCATATCATATGGTTAGGTAAGTTCATGATACTGATTTGAGAGAGAGAGAGAGAAAAAAAGAGTCAAAATTTTCGAAATGTACACGCATTAATGTACCAATATTAATTTGTTAGTTTGGCTCAACCAAACAGAATTAAATATAGCTTATACCAAAGGGCGTATCATTTTTTTTCTAGAAAGGGGCTCTCTGTTTGTGCAGAGATGTTAAATAGGCCAGTTTGGCTTATAACTGGACCAGAATCGAACCATCCAAATCTAAAACAGGTCCAGATCGCTCCTAATACGGTCTATAACCGTTCTAAGTGTGTATGAGGCGATTACAAGTTGGTTTTGAAATATAAACCCGTTGAACCGGCCCAGAACCGTTTAGAAACCGGCTCAAAATCATTGAAAACTGGCTCGTACACCAAGAATCCTACTAATCAACGGTCGAATTTTGTCGAGTCAATTTAAATTTTAAAAATATTAAAAATATTTATTTAAAATAATTTTTTTAATTAAAAATATGGACGGTTCACAGGCCAAATCGACCCGTTTATAAAACGGTTCTAGGTCGGTTCATATTTACCTGAATCGTGACCCATAACCGAATAAGTCTGCTAAGCAAATTGACTGAATCGTAAACGAGTCAAATGGTTATTTGCCCATTTTGAACCAATCCGAACCGGACTTTTAACAAGATTATGTGTGTGTGTGTTACAATTAATGTCAGGGTGTTGCCCATCACAACACAATTTCTTGCTGGGACAAGCAAAGTTTTTCTTCGACCACAACCACACCCGGTATTCGTTTTTCTTTCTTTCTTTCTTTCTTTCTTCCTTATGCCCGGATCAAGACATTATTTGTTTTTCTTTCTTTTCTTTTTTTCAAATAATGAGGAGTCTATCTCCCCAAATAATGAACACTGTCTAAAGATCTACATTATACACAATTGCATGTTTGCGTTTTCCTATTAGAGATTACACGTGCAAGGGAAGGATTGATACACACGATTTGATAAACTATTCGTGAGTTATTCGCACACTAAAGTGTCCACTCATATAAGCTTATCCAACAAAAACAAAAAGTCTGCAAAATCCAGCAGCATTGGTTACATACTGCCACAAGAATGAATGAAAGCTTTTGCACTAATTAACTGCTGCACTAGCAGAGAAATTAATGGGAGTTGGTGGAGCCATACACCATCCTTGTCGTAAATGAATTGATCAGGAGAAGGAGATGGTGAGTACAATTCTCATTTTTGATCCCCTCATTTCCTTTGTTTCCACCTTTCTCTCTTCTCCTTCTACACCCGCTCAGTTTGAGACATTCATTGACTTGGTCAACGAATGCAAGAGGTGCACGGTATATGCAAGGCTTCCATGGACGCTGTGCGGACCTTAGATCACTATGGTTAAACACCTTCAGCTATGGCGGTAATCAGCTCTCCTGAAAGTACTACCTGTCTTCATCTTCTTCTTAGCTTTCCCTTGCTTCCCTAACACCATAAATCAAAATGCTCGTGAACAAGGAGCATTCCCGGTGCCAGACGTTGAACAACTGCTCTAAAGGAAGGTGAGTCGTGACTCAAGGGACGATCAAATGAAGCGCAAGTGGTCTTTTTGTCTCAGCAGCATGGATTGCATTCCCATGTCAGAACAACTTGAAAGAGTACAACAGTATATACGATTCTTGCTTTCCTGCGGGATGGCACTACATAAAATTGCAATTTCCATACTCTGGCAGCTTTACGCCTAGCTCATAGCAGATGTCCTTTGGCGGACCCCATGGACAGCAGGGTTACTTCTAAGCCACAGGAGTGCGATGTAAAGTTTACCCCTGTTAGTGGATCCCACGCTCTATCACCACTTGGATGGAGCTTTAACATATCGGGGCTTCCAATTCACCAAACACTGGAAAAACATCTGCAGAAAGCGGAAAAGCAAATCTAGAGAAAGAAAGTGGATTCGATGGAGATAGCCATTAATTTATGTCCTTAAACTACATCATGTCAGCTGAATTTATCTCGCAAAAGAACTCCCTAAATCTATCGGATGCCTCCTTCGGCAAGCAAATGCAAACGATCATTGTCCCACTAGCGTTGGCGTCGCCTTCTGGAAGCAGCACGCAGACTTGTGGGGTTGGGGTGATGTCTATTGGCCCAGCGTATAAGGGCCTCCCCCACCCGAAATCAGCAGATTCGTAAATTGGGAATCTTGTCCACTGGGTTATTGTCAATTTCCCCCCAAACTCGAGCCTGGTTGGCCTGTTCACTTCCACATAATCGATGGTTGACCTTAGGTACTCTTCAGAGATCCCGAGCCTTGCTTGCCGGACCAAAGAAGTGGTTTCCGAGAGGTTCCCGTTCACAAGCTCTGAGACCTTACTCACGGCACAAGCCACACAAACAGCATTTCCATAGAAACCTTCCTTCAGTGGCGGGTCCCTCAGCTTCTGGCGGGCATTGACCGAGAAAGTCAACCGAAGCTCGTAGTCTAACGGCCTCACGTCGAGTGCCCTCACCCACGATCTCCATATATGGGCTGCCAATGCATCGAAGGTAGTGGCGCACAGGCTAGGTCCCAGCTGGGCAAGAGCCTTGACCCGGACCTGGAACTGCCGTGTAATCTTGTAACACTTCTGCACGGGCTTTGCCTGCCACAGGCTCCTAGTGAGGCTCGATCCATCATCAATCCTCATAAACTCGATATGGGGGTATCTTACCATTGGCGGGTCTCGGGGAAGGAAGAACTCTCTATCCCAGCAGGGGCTGGGGCTCACCACTAGGCTTCCAAGCTTTGCCGTGGCTGCCCAAGCCCCCAGAAACTGCATTGCACCAAGCCCATCACAAATGCAGTGGCAGAGTCTTAGACCGAGGCTGAAGCCACCGCACTTAAAACAGGTCACTTGGGCTATAATTAGTGGCATATCAAGAATTTTGTAGGGCTCTTCGTTAGGGAACTGATAAATTAACGGTTCCCAAGCAGGATTTGGGACAGCGAGATCTCCGAGCTCATCCAAGCCCATCTCTGAGTGAGCCTCAACCAAAAGAGCACCTTGGTCCGGTCCAAAGAATACTTCAAGCTTCCCATCCCCAGTCTCTCGAAGTCTGCCAGATAAAGGGTAGTAAGGAACCAGAACATTGGCCAGTGCATCACGAATTCTCTTCAGGATGGGACTGAATGTCTCAAGACTCAAGACATTCGACCGAAAGAAGTAGACAGTGGGGGTGAAAACTCGTGCTCCAATGATGTCGTCAAGGTTAGAGAGGTAAAGTCTGCCACCAGGTGAAGCAGAAATTGGTCCTGCAGGCAACACCTGAATCATCTGGGCAACTGTCACTGGGATATTTAGCTCTGGGAAATGAACCTCCTGAACCAGAGGAAGAGCCATTGGAGAGAGCTTGATTCAGTCAGCAACAATTGTCATTTGGATGAAAAGGAAGGTCATTCAGGCAAAACAAAAGATACTTAGCGAAATCAAGAGGGCATTGACAGTAAGTTTCTTTTCCCATTTCTCCTCAGATTGATAGGAATGCTGCGGAGAGTTAGATGGATTCCAGGTCAAAGTTAAGAGAGAAACACATACATGATTAATGTGTGAAATGAGATTGGTTGAGGTGTAGGAACTTCCCTTTGCCCAAACATAGGTGTGGAGAATGTGAGTTCTGGACCTGTACTGTAACCGAAGTTAACCTAACTACACCACAGAATCTCACGACAAGAAGCATGCGCTCTCATATTTACAGACGCATATCATTTGAAACAAAGCAAAGATAAGATTTGTTTCAGACGAGTAACAACTATTCTGATGTAAGATGAACTAATGTGGATCTGTTGATAGCACCGAAGAAAATATGTAAATTATTCATTCATCTGGCCCGTGAAGATGTTAATTTCATCTGATGAAAAGATTATGAGAATTACAGGATATAGAATATTCCCAAGTAGAAAAGAACAGAATTGATAGAATAATAACAGAACAGAATATGCAACTCCAACCACACACAAATGCCAAATGTAATAGAATTGGTGCTTCAAATTTCATGCAGAGTTATCGAACGTAGTTCCAACATGCTGAATAACGAATCCATAAATCTTCCGCCTGAGCTGCTCAATCTTCTCTTCCAGGACCTCATTACTTTTTGATGCTGCCTGATCTAACCAGTCGTTTACCCTCTTCAAGTGCGATAAAACTGCTGTTACAGAGCTACAGTCCAGGGCCACTCCTCTGCCTTCTCCACTGGTGCAATCTCTGAAAACCTTAAAGCCTGCATCCAAGGAATCTTCAATGAAACGAACAAACCAGAATTGCATCTCATCCTGCAATTTCATCACAAGTTCCAGAGTTTCTCTCATTCCATGACCCCTTGACCAAGCAATGGTGCCCACGTCTGAACATGGAATCAAAGTGGCCTTCATGCCATCTCTCTTTGTAGTAGAACTTGGACGCTGTTGTTTCAGCAAATTTTTATGCAGGGTTGAGGAATGTTCTTTATCTTGGTTGGTTAAGAAATTGACAATCTCAACATCTGTAGCTAGTGCTGCCTCAACCCAGAGAGTGAATTTCGACTGAGAAGCAACAGTGGCATCAGTAGCTGGGCCAGAAGAGCGACTACTGGCAACTGCGTCAGCAACTAAAGTTGATTTGCTGACGTCCTCATAGATTGAGAAAAACTGGTCAATAGTTGGCAGAGGATTTGCAGCTTTTGATGCTGCACAGAGTTCTGAAAACATGCTGAAATGCAAAGAACAATTATATTAGATGAATAATTTAAAGGACTAAAAGAACCTAATGAGTTATGGTAAAACTGAGGGAGATTGGCACCTTAAACTCCGGATTATCGACTCAGTAGCAGTAGCCTCCTCCAATGCTTCAGCTGCTGCAATGGAGGCGATAACTTTCCTTTGCATAGCCTCCTGCACACGGTCAAAAATAACAGCTTCAATTAACAGTAATAGAAATTGCTCCATCATAGTGTTACAGGTGTTGTTGATGGACAAGTTAACATGGATAGCCATAAATCCTCATCTGACTTGATACCTTGCCAAGCCTTTTGAGGTCCTTGGAGACGGACTCTAAAGAGATACTGCCATCAGTCCATTTCTTGTCATGTATGGTGATTCCAGGAGCTGCATTAGTTGGCTTCCCCAAGACAATCGATGCTTCAGGACACCCAGATTTTAATTTTTCCTTGCTTGATGAGTCATCTGTACCAGGTTTCTGACAATTCACATCACTAAGTCGTCTTGATATGGCCGCCTAAAGTCAGCATGAAAGCTTCAGCATCAGAAAATGCAGAAACTGGGAAATACGCAGTGTCTCAATCAATTAGAATCAATGCAGTTTCCATATAAATAAGAGCCTGAATTATGTGTAAATAATAGGCATTTCAAAGAGCATCAATGACTACAGGGCCAGCTTAGAAGGTTCTTATTACATACAGATTCCATGTTGAAAGGAGACTAGTTGGCTTACCACCAATTGAATCAAACAAGATAATATTGCCAGCTATTGATGAAATTATATGTATATATATACATCTTAAATGAATCTTTCTTGAGCTATAAACTCACTAGGCAAAACCAATCGGCATTCTTTTAATTATCCCAATACATGCCAGCCGCCACATACGACAGAAAAGGGAGCACTTGACTTGCCTGAGTCCTTAAAATGGCTTGCACATCAGGTTTGTTCTTTGCAGAAACCTTCTGCTTCTGCTCTGGCAAAGCTGCTGCAGGTGGTGGATCCTGCTCATCCCAGCTCTTTCTGTTGGTTTTAGCTGACCCTGCGAGTGCTTCTGAGACCTTCGAGATCCCCATCGCTATGCTCACCATCTTCTTCTTGCTTGTTGAATCTCCCACCGTCGGAGAGACGGCAACCTTCACTCCCCCCGACAGCCTCCTCCCAGGAGATATTGACAGCCTCCTTGTGTTGGGCGATGCCTGTCTCCTCGCACTTGGAGAGGGCTGCCTATATCTCGAGGGGACTATAATTGCCGGCTCCCTTGAGACCCTCCTGCTCTCCTCCTGCGCTGCCACGAGGCTTGGAACCACGCATTTAGATGGCACTGGAGATGCCGAACGCCTCCCTCCCTTGGCTGCGGGTGATGGATCCCTCTCTGGCACTGCTGTCGACGTCACTCCTGTCTTCTTGCCGGCTGACGCAGATCGCTTTGCTCCTGCTGGAGATGAGAACCTTGATGGCTTCTCCTTGGGTTCCTCAACATTTGCATCTCTTGGGGCCAGAGCCTGCCGCTTTCGGGCTTTCTCGGATTTCTGATCGGGCAGAATCGTCTCCTTGCTCTCCTTGGATACTTTAGCAGCAATGAGGTAATCGGCTATGGAGTTGCTGCCATCAGATGAGTCTGAGGACGCCGGCTGGATGACGAACTCGCGGGTCGATGGGGAGACGCGGGCAACAAGAGGCTCGGGGCTGCCAACAAAGGGGTGCCGCCCAGGGATAGGACGTAGACCGGAGACAATCGGGAGTGGGGAGTGGAGTAGGAGGCGGTCGAGGTGGACGAACTGACCCAGCTGGAGCCGGTTGGAGAGGATGAGGTCATTATCGTGGTCAGAGAGTGAGACATAGGTGGAGTTGAGGGAGTCAGATAGCTGAACGTAGAAGCCGTGGTTCGGCCAAAGGTCATCGGGACCCGCAAGGGCCGGGACAATACCAATGACCTGGAGGAGGGCAGACCGGTGCTCCCCGGTGACCCGGATTGGGGAGTCCATAGACTGTAGCAGCTTCAGCAGGATCCCCTGAGTTAGAGAAGCCATTGCCCTGGGATGTGACTGCGAGGGAGAGAGCCAAAAGAGAGACACCAGAGTAGATGAGATCTGAGATGAGAGTGAGAGGAGAAGAGGAAGGAGAGGTTTGATTTGAGAGGCAGAGGTTTCTCGGAGTGACCGTTATGAGATTTTCAAATTTTAAAAAGAGCGGGTCTTTTGTTTGACGTTACGTGGCCTTCTTTTCGAATTCATCAGTAATAATGTTAAGAGAAAACAGTCAAAAAGTGAGAAATCACCGCCCCGTAGACCGTTGCGCGCGACCCGGCCCGACCAGGACGAAGCCACGTTGTCCTCTTAAAAATTGGGCAAATTCAATATGAGCAGGGTCTCTCTTTTGCTGCTGACTTTTGTCGTACAGAAACTGATCTTTTATCTAGCTAATGCAATGATGAATAATTACCTTTCCAAAAAGGAATTACTCAAGAAATTCTTTGGTGGTCCTTTCTCGTCGCTGTGGCATAAGCAAATTATCAACAGAATTACTGCAAATGGTTAGTATCAAATGGGTCAGTAGATATTTAACCATTCGAGTGGCTCCATGATCTAAGCTAATTGAAACAATCTCATGGGATCTTTAACATCACTGTCAACCAACACAGGCACATCGCATATTATCTACCATTTACAAAATACAAAAACACAGCAGTCGATTTAATCAAGGGGATCCAAAAGAGCTAAGGCAGCTAGACGAGCGAGAAAAAAAAAATGGACAAGCGATTGAGGCAGCTTAACACAAATTACGGAATGTTCTACAAGTAAACTGAGAAAAAGATGAACACCTACTCACACAAGGGTACAAACATTTGTTTCCGACATGGTTTTTCCTGACGAAACCCCTCTCCGAGGATTCAAATTAAGTTCCTCCCCCAGCTCCTTAATCATCACGTTAGTAGATTAGAAGGCACACAGAGCAACGAACTACATGAATCGTCCATAAAAAGGCTTTGCTCTCAGACCTGAGATTCAGTGATCCTCAGGACTCTCCATCCGTAGACTGAACTTTGCTCAGCGCTTCTTCCTTGAAGCATCCTTCTGGCAGCCTAAAACTTAAGCAATACATCGCCTACGTAGTAGATGCAAGCAGAGAAGAATTATTGGGCTAAGGTCAATGAATGCAAAACCTGGAGGCATACCACCACATTGCACAACAAACGTTCCCTAAAATTATGCCTAGACATTATACCTTATTTGGAGCAACATCCCTAACCCGATGAAATAGTGGATTTTTTATAGCAGCACCAAGGGCAGACTCTGCCTCCTGCAAGAGATCCAGTCATTGAGAACATGCAACCAAACAACTGAGAAATGGCTCCTTTTCTGCAAGAGAGAAACTTACTGCAATTATCATCTCTCTAGTTTCAGTAGCCCGCATAAAGCAATAGCAGTGTATCCATGGAGCAAGTCCCTTCCAGTATTTCCTCTGAATAAGTCCTCTAAAAGCATCTGCAAAGACAAAGTTGAGTTAGATTTCAACTGCAAGAATTTCTACCAGAGCAGCTCCTGAAAGAGCAAACATTAACAGAGAAAGAAATGTACCCAAAAACTGTAGTGCTGAAGCAGGGAGATTCATTACGACATGATCAATATGCTCCCAAGTTTTCCTAGAAGATAACTCTGGGCTCCAAGCCCTTTTATTGCTGTTTCCTTTCTTTCTTGAACAGCCACCATTCGTTTCTCCTGATTAAAAACCTTCCAATGAAGAATCTCAGAGTTGCCATAAAATATGTAAGCACTCGGAAGTCAATGTAAGCATCCAGACAATAATGTTATAGGCAATGAATTACCAAACAATGCAAAATGTCTTCGTACCTTCCTTGCAAGTATCCAATGGCCTTTTAGCAGCAGTTAGACAAGGTACATTGCTGGCTGATGAATTCATCACACCATTCTTATCACTTGGATTATTGTTGGAAGCAAGTTCCACCTTCTCTGCATGTTTGGAAGTATTTTTTTTTTCCATGTTGACAAATACCAGAAGAAGACAGCAGTTAAACAAACAATTTCTCAACGGCTATGCCTCCACCAGAGAAAAACTCACTTGAAATGATTTATGGACATGATTTAATACTCGTGTGCAAGCCAAGCTCTACAAATGTGTAAGTAATTGAAACAGAAGACTACCAGGGCTCAACACAAAGATGTGCAATATAATGCCAAGCTTTTGTAGTAACTTGACCACTTAATAACAGCAAATTGCCCAATCAAGTTACCTGGTATACTCTCTTTTACATGTTCTCCTCCTTCACCCAGTCCAATGCAGTAATTGAAGTCTTCAGTCACAGGAACCTTAGATCCCGAATGAATTTCCAAGTCAGGTGCTTCCATTAACTGTGCTACGAATTTCCTTGCATCCAAATTGTAAGCATGCACACAATCATCAACCTTATTTGCCTTTGCATTTATCTTCAAATACCTCACACTATCAGGATTGAGGTCATTTGCATAAACTACACATCCCTTTTGAGCTGCTGGAATGGCAAAGGGGCCAATACCGGCAAACATGTCACAGATGGTCTCCCCAGGTTGGAACTGGGAAACAAGACGTTTGTGTTCATGTTCTAATCTTGAGTTCCAATAGACTAAGCTATAATCAAGTTTAAATGTTGCCCCATACTGCTTCACTTCTGTTACCATATTGCTTTTTCCTGCTAGAACCTCAAATTTTGGCACACGAAACTCGTTGGTGATGGTACCGATCTTGTTGACAATTGTTTGAATTCGCGGATAATTTTTCTGGTCATGCATCAAAAGTAATTGTGAATTCAAGATATTATAGCTGAGTAAAACTTAGTTAAAATGTAGATTATGATTTCAGGAGTTACCAATATCAAATACTTACATCATAAATAACTTGCGCAATAACATCCTTGTGGGGAAGGAGTTCATCGTGAATATTAAGATGGGCAATGTGACCTGCACCAAAAAAACAAGGGAAAAAAATTGAAGCATGTCAATCACTCAGCTTCATAGAATATTTTGTTACATCATGTGAAATAAAAGGGAGTGATCTGAAAAGGGAGAATAAAAACAGAGCTATATATAATATACTTAACTATTGTCTCAAAAGATGAAGGCACCTCAACCCCAGGTGGTAGAATCTGCTTCAGTATATGATCTGAAACAAGAGATTCTAATTCAGCTAGGATTGTTGGTGTCAAAAAATGTAAATTAACCAAGAAGTAACTGCAAATAACAAATATGCTTAATGTCAACATGTGACTTCAAGAAGCAAAATTTGTAATTACAATGACCACATGGATATCAGAGCTTCACTGAAGGAACATATTTATCTGACACGAGGGTAAAAATTTTGCTGTAGAGCAAGTACCCTTATGTCATTTAAAGAAAAGTAATGCCTGACCTGCACTCCAATATGAATATCCAAGGGTCAGCGAGTACGGAACCACCTCAATCTCACACAATTTCTTTAGTTGGTCGAGCAATTCTTCTGGAACATCAGATAGATCTTTCCAGGTGAAAAAACGTCATATTAGCTGTTTTTAAATACTCCAATGAAGGAGGGAGCAATAGCTTTCACATATAGCATTCAACAGTTTTTATTTTCTCACGGCAAGAGAAAAGGCTATCATGAATTACTCCTTTTAAACAAACTACCTACAATCCTCCCGTTTTCCCATCATGCCACCTAAATTCCATCAAACAAGCACAATCATGGGCAATAAGAAACTATGACAGAACGCAGGATCTTAATGCAGTTCTGCTATTAGACCAATGAAACTCGCTGAAAATTACATCATAATTCTCACTGAACAGCATCGGCAGTAACTGTTCTTAGTCACCTGAAGCTCGGATTCTCTCGGACAAAATCAGGAGACGGTTTCTATCGCTTGTTGGGTCTTCAATAATGGGCTTAACTCGAGGCTTGTCAAGCAAGTAACTGGGAACGAATCATATCAATGAACCATTAACTCGAACAAGGGAAAAGGATAAATTTACAGAGAATCAACGAGAAAGAGAGAAACAGGAAAGTGAAGTGAGGCCAACAGAATGCAACATTAGCCCACCCATTTAACAGCCGAGTTGCGACCTTGCAGAGCTCGCGAGGAATCCGAAGTGCCCGCAGCTCCAAATGGACGTCGAACTTAGTCTCGTCGATCACCATTGCGGTTACTGGAGATCCAACAGGGGAACTTCTTTTCTCCATTTTTTCCCCCCTGTTGAAACCGAAAGGTGAACACAATAATTCAATCCTGACAATGAGCTCTGAGTGGGGGAAACGAGTGGTAGAACCACAGATGGGTGAAGACGAATGACTCGAGCAGATTGAGTCAGTTCAGTTGCCGTTCATTAGGGTTCTAGCATAGGTAGAAGAAGAAGAGGAAGGGGCATCACGTTGGCTGGTGACACATCTTTAGTGGGCCCGGCTTCTTGCATCATCGATGTTGCCACTATAATATAGACTGGTCGGCCCAGCATAGCAGGCCACAGAAATCATATAGCAGTTTAATAAGTCAACCGGCCCAAGGTAGGCCTGCTCAATGGTAAACCAATCCCGAAACTCGAATTCGAGATGCCAATTATTATCAATTAAGGGGGTGAATGCATTTATTTCATGAATGGAAATGATATTGAGGATACCATTAGTATGGCATATTGCTCTATAGTAAACAAAATTGC
Organism: Sonneratia caseolaris; assembly: GCA_900006705.1. Taxonomy (NCBI): domain Eukaryota; kingdom Viridiplantae; phylum Streptophyta; class Magnoliopsida; order Myrtales; family Lythraceae; genus Sonneratia; species Sonneratia caseolaris. Next base: position 261,184 of record CXYZ01021177.1, read on the forward strand.
CAATTGATATGTTTGGGTAATATGCATATGCACATCATGCACATATGTGGTAACAAAATCGATTAAAATGGAAATGAAATATTTTAGCATTTTCCTAGGCAGTGGCAATGAACTAGCATGGCAAGTACGAGAATGAGCAATCTCACCAAACATTGACCCCCACAGAACCACTTCAATTGAATGGGAATGTCGAAATTTGCCGCTAAATTTAACTGGCAATGATGGCAATGGCGAAGGCCAGTAGTAGTTAGAGGCAACATCACCACACAACCAAAACCTACAGAGACCCACTCCCTCCCGCAAACAGTTTTTCCAATTCCTGGGCTCCTCAAGGAAAGACAGAAATGTAGCTCTCTGTGGTGTTGGTAGACGTTTTCCCTCATATTTCTCTACTCTTTTTGTTCTCTTGAAAGATAACCTGTGAGCCCTCTGGTGCCATGGATGCAAATGGCAAGGGAACCCCAATCTCCCCTTCTGCTCATCGCTGTATGGAAAGGCCATTGCAAGAAAAAGCATTGAAAACGGCTTCCAAAGGTTGAAAGTATTGTCAAAAGTGTCCATGGATAACTCTTGCGTAAGAGACAACTAGAGTACACATCACAATTCCAATAATTCATCAAATGATGATTCCTACTGCTTCCAATTAGAACTAGACATGAGGGGACATGCAAGCTTCCTTGGAAAGACTACCAGGTTGCATTTTATCTGCATGAATGGTCTCCATCTACCCCCAAAGAATAATTTCACTCGAATTGCCTTGGTCAGGGAGTAAGAAAAAATTGTCCCGTAGAAGAATGCCAGGAAATGATTCACTCTGCCCTTGAACCTAGATCGCCTAAGCCTTACTATTAGATAGCCCATTCCGCTGCTTCTTGGTGGACACGATTTCTGAGAACGAGTCCTCCAATTGCCCCGCTAAGCTGCTGGAATCATCCGCCATCGTCTGCACAAAGGTGTTGACCACCCTCCTCTCCTGCTCCGTCGATCTTAAGCTGAACCATGTCAGGAGTTTCAGCCGAAACTCACGGTCAATAAGGCCCTCGCACTCAAGTCTCCTGATTGTCTTCACACAGTACTCAAAGTTCTCGTCCAAGTACCCCGACCAATTGCAGAAATTGCTTGGTGAGTTTGACCCATTTATTTGGGTACTGTCTGAATCATGAGCATCCTCTTTGGTTATTGCCCTTTTCCTACACGTCTCATAGCTTGAATTGCCCCCATCTCTGAGAGAACTGCCTGTAGTATCCATCCTGGGTACATCTTCTCCATCTTTGGAGTTCTCAAAAAGAGGAGTCACTTCCTCATTGAGATCAGGCACTGAAGCAACATTCAGATCGAGCCCGCATGAGACAAATGATCCATGATCTTTTTTCGCAGTGTCATGTCCAGCCATGTTGATAGTCATCCTACAGCATTTCTCTGTGTCTGCACTACAGAATCCTTCCGGGTAACCTCCTTGGCTCTGGTGGCACTGAAGCTCACGAACATTGAACCCCGAGGAGGCAGATGTGTTATTTGTAGACTTGAGCTCATTTCTCTGTCCACTTCCTGTGAAACACTTCACCTCCGAGTGGCCAAAATCAGCTGTCTCAGTAAAGGAAATTAAGCGGAACATGTACTCAGTGCAGGGTTGAAGATTGCAAATAGAAATCCTCCTTTGATCTCTTGGGAAGACAAAGGCAGGCTCTTTGCTATATGTCTCTTCTCTGCTCTTGCAATACCAGAGCTTGTACCCCTTGATATCTTGAGATGAACCAGAGGAAGATGACTCAATCAGAATGATTCCAACAGAAGATGGGCTTACTTCCTCGAACAGGATTTTGCAGGCACCAGGACATGAATCCCCTGGCATGGAACCAAAGAAAAGTCATGCATTCTAATTAGAATCTCTAATTTCAATACAAAAGCAAGTCAGAGCAGAAATGGAATTTGTGTTTCTAACCCGTGGGATTCAAGAGCAATTCCTCAGCTTTCTCTATCCCCAGAGAGCACAGTTTCTGCACGTCACTGGCTATAGGAAGTCTGCTGACAATACCACTGACCATCTTTGCTGAGATGCCATTAATCGGTCCCACCTCAGTCTCTAACTTCACCTTTATGTCTGTGACAATCTCATGAAGTGCTTTGAACCTCAAAGTCCCCTTCAGAACCCTATAGCTCAAGTAGATTCTGTAGCAGAGGACATCCAGATTGCAAGCATCCTTGGCTATGGTTAACTGCTTTTTCCACCATCTGAGAGAAATCAATTATGATTCAAGTAGTAGGAATTCTATTAGCAAAAGGCTGAGAACCAAAACAAGAATGTAGGTTTAAGGTCATGCTCAGTGCAATGGAATGCAATAAAATGGATTTCGCTGAGTAAACTAGAGTAGATGAAGTGATTATTTGTGTTAATCTTGAAAATATAAAAAAAATGAACGTAAGAATAAATTTGAGAAAAATAAGTAAAATGAGCATTCATGAATATTTTCAAGGAACGCAAATTCTATCAATTTTAGGGAAAAATTATCTTAATGGAATGTACATTTTAATTTTCAATAGTGCAACAAAAAAATGCAATAAAAAGGTGAAATACACGTTTTATTCTGTTCCACCCTATTCTTGATTACCAAACATAACATTCCTCCTTGTCAAAGCGGACTGGTGTCATTAAATAAAGTACTTGAAATTTTGTATGTTGATTCCATGAATCCTTATTGCCGTTCTTTCCTACCAAATATGAAAAATATATCTCATGTTGTCCAGCTTTTTTTAGTCAAAAAACAAAATATATACTTTGGCCTCTGAGCAGAAAAACTGTCAGAAAATGGGGCACACAGTAATATTAGCATCTGCAATCGGATAAAGAGACTATGTTCGTTCTATTCCTGAGGAAACCTATCCAAGATAAGTGTCCGAATTTATGTCAAGAATGTGCTTCTGACGTTCTCGTGTGACTTGGCATTTCTGAGAATTATAACTAAAAGTCTTGGTACTATAGGCCATCTACCTACTCTACTTTAATAAGGATAGCAGAAGAATTTTGAAGGAAAATCTTTCAGTTAATCAAAAGATGCAAGAAACACACTTACCCAAGAATCCCAGAAACTCTACCACAGGAAGCACAGCAATAAGATCCATCAAGTTTCATCAATTGACCAAGATCAATGACCCCAACCTTCTCACGTTGAAGGGCACACTCAATATGGCAGGAGAATCCACATGTGCCTTCGTCATCATGGTCTGATGAGCAAACCAACCAAAGACTTGGATCCTTAATTTCATCGAATGAGTGACAGATGCAGCAAGAACACCTTCTGCAGAAGGTGCAGTCTGAGGATAAAATAGCTCTGCAAGCTGAGTTTTTACAGATTAATGATTTTGAGCACCTGATATCAGGAGTCCGCTCAGGAGCCAGCGGAACCCTGATTGGGTTTTCCACTTTTCTGTTCTGTCCCTTTGGAGAAGGCTGACTTGGGGCATTGTTACAAGCTTTTCTAGACTCCTGCTTCTTGGTAGTCTTGTTGTTGCATGGCTTTGATAGCTCTCTCATATTTCTCTTAGATGAGGTAGAGTTTTTCTTGTCATTTAAGCAAGCTCGAAGAAGTTCCCGTTTTAGACCAGACTCTAGAAACTCTTGCAGGAGTTCACAATATCCGGAAGCATCATTTGGGTGACCAGTTTTCTTTGGAGGATTCAGTTCACTGGAAGAGAGGCTTTGAATGCCTGAAACTGGATTGGAAATGATAATTCATCTGTCAAAAGAATTCATGGAGTGATGATGGGCATCATAGAACAGAAGAATCAACTTGTCATGTGCAAAAGAAACAATAAGAAAATATATATATATATATATATATATAGTATTGCAACGGGAACAGCAATTTGAAGCACAAGAAATTCATTCTTCAGAATAAGAAACAGAAGAAACAGTATTTAGCAAGCAGCAGAATCAACATCACTAGTTCATTTTTCTTCTTGGGCATATGCACATCCCTAAATGTGTTAAATTCACTCAATTGAACAAATTCATGCTAAACTATCCACAAGAGCTACCTGAAGTGTGTGGTTTATGTCTTTGTCAGCTCTAGCAGAACCACCAAACCACAATTTTCCTTTCAGAATATAAAAAATTGAAACATTAGACCAGAATATCATCTATGTGTCCTCGTCCTCAACTAGAATGTCAAAGCAGAGGACAACTCTTTCTAGTTGAATCGGCTGCTATCTTTCTATAAAGTTATTTTTTTAATCAAGGTTTAGTATTATTTGTAAATGGCAGTCCTTGTATATCGTATTAATAATCATAATATTGTTGAAAGAAAAAATCTTTATTTGACAGGGCTACTTCCTAGACCTATGATTTTCACTAGGCCAAAAAATGAAATAAATCTAACTTAAACACAATAGGTGAACAGCTTGTCTAGAATCCTGTTGCAAGATTTCAGAATCAGATAGGAGGAAGCCCCTTCATCTATGATACAGAAAAAGATAAGTGGACAATGCACCTGGGAAACCTATCACATGGTAAAGGAAAAAACTAAAATATAGAGAAATTAAATAGCTTTGTCCTGTGCTCTTGTACTACCTTGTTCCAACAATTGACCCATATCAGATTTAAAATCTACTCCGCAGCTGGAGACACACACAACCAGAGGAATAAATGAAAAATCATTTAAGGTGGTAAGAATAAAATGCAGTGCAAAAAAAATCATGGCAGCTCTAGGATAAAGGTTTCAACATGTTCTATGGTATCTAGACCACCTTCAACCAAAGGAAAAGACAAAGGGTGGCAAAAGGAGCCATTGGGTACCAAAATCAAACTTTCTGCCACGTAAACCAATTTTGTTCATACAGAACAGCACAAATCAAATTGCATATACACAGAACACATATTCATGTTCATAAACCTGACAGATTTACTGTGTTGTTATATCCAATCATCCAAAATAAACGATAAGAGAAAAACAGATTCCATGCCCTTGATTCAAATCATCACAAAACCTCAAACATTAGAAAAAGATAATGTGATAATCATAGATCTACAAAATCTACTAGCAAAAGACTATATCTACATATCTACCAGAAGAAAAAGGGGGGAGAATCAGATTCCAGCCCTTGAACAATAACTGGTTGATTGGAGGGTACAAGAGATTTTAACATAAGAGAAAAATGGAGGCATCCAGACACCAGATTATTGTAAAAAACTTGACTATCAGACAGTATAGATATATATACATATGTATGTATCTTTCAGATGAAAGCAAGCAGAAAAATCAGATTCTGGTATTGTGAGTTACAAAATCAATGATATATTATCCTCTTTCACACTCCAAAGCTACTCTCAGCACCATAAATGAGATCTTGATGAGGATGTAAATAACTAGAACCTTAATCCAACAATATTAGCACTGATTTAGATATGAACAGCCAAGGAATATGAAAATATCTATCACTGTTGGTGAATTTTTGAATTGCTCTACCTGGTCTCAGAATATGCAACCAGCAAAATTCAGAGGGAGACTGAAAGTATGATTATGATAGGCAAACCAGAGCTTATCAGTTCAAGATAAGCTGCACAATTTCACTGCTCAATGTTTAAGACAATATCAAAGAAAATGCAAAATGCACAGGTGTCTAAAAGGGTATCCTGAAAAAAGGAAAGGTGATTAAATTGGCCATTTCTAGCCTGCCTTTATTTCTTTTGGCATATATAGAGTATTACTTGTCATCCTGGGTTGGTTATGGCAATCTCCAATTTCTAAATAATTGCTAATGAAAGTTCAGAAATCCTGACTGAGGTACATCATCTCCAAACCAGGGCCTTTATCACTAAAAGGTCCATAAAAAGCACAACCATAGGAAACTTCTTGCAAAATTGAGCTTGCTACGGTAATATTGGTATTATTGCTAAGCAATCCTTTATCAAGAAAATTCATGATACAGTAGCACATCTTCTAGTCCTATCACTATGAAGTGTAATAACATCAAATTCCTTTTATGACCATCAAATACGGGATGTGACTTATTACTCACACAGAAACATATCTGAAAATAAAAACCAATTATTTACAAGCTTTTAGTTCCAAGAGCCATTACAAGGTTAAAGGTGATTAAATAAAGCAATAGAAAATTGCTGAAAAAATCAATCGACAATGCAAATTACCACAGTAATATATGCAGAGGGCCTATAGGAGTTCAGATTCACTGAAACTCACACTCCAGTAAGAAAATCAGTTAAATCCATGTACATCTTTAAGCAAAACAAAAAAAAAATTCATCTAACTCTGTAACTGTCAAATAGGAGATGCAGTGATGCCTTGTGAAAATGATGTATGCATGTAATAAGACATGCCAATGTTGAAAAGTCTATACAAAATCATGATTTCACTAAGTAATGCAAGATGAAACACAGTTGCTGCAATCATATAACTCCAAGAGCTGTATAAGGCTAGTTTGACAGCATTACAATCAACGAGAATGGGTAGTTTCAAAATCTTGTAAGGCTCAATTTCTTTAGAACAACCTTTTCACCAATGAGAAAGAAAAACTTATCTACAAGATGGAATAAAACTGTTTTACCTGCAGTATGCAGGCTTTGATCATGTTTTATGCAACACAAGTTATAAAAACCACTCCCCAATAACTATTTAAATCTATTACCTCTGACAAGAAAGCAAGATTGAATTCATAAAAGCGATTGAAGTACGCCCTTTCTCTATATTCCTATATAGCACTATATTTGAAAGCAAAAAAAAAGACAGTGAGGAGAAAAGATACATAAGTTGTTCTAAGAAGATACCTTTTACTTGGAATTTGTCCTCTATATCCATGTTCTAAATATTACAAGTGATTTAACTCACCCTGCAACAACATGTTGAGCACAGAAAATTCAGCAATGTTGAACACCATGGGTAACTGAAACAAAGAGAATCTGTGGAAAAGCTTGCCAATTGCCAACCAAATATTAATGAGAAATTACTTCCAAAAAAAAAGATGTCTAAATTCCAGTGCTGCTATATAAAAAAAAAAAATCTTCCACCCAGCAGATTGGAAGTTCAAACCAAAGCAACCTCAAGAGTAGCTAGCTGCTTTTGATCCAATACGAACAATTAAAATACATCTTGCCATCCATCATTACTCTCTGCTTTTCTTTAAATCTATCTTGGCATCCATCTGTTACAGCCTGAGGGCATGAGTGAACTCCGCAGTGCACAATAGACTAGGCAGCAATGTTGCAGAGCAAACAGCTTTTAAAAGAAAGTCGATGTTCTAGAAGGTGAACATGTTCTTTTCCATAATTAGATTATGCGTATTACTACACCAATAAGAAACGGGCAAACGTAGCAGAGAAAACGTTTGATTCGGTAATATCGCCTTGACCCGGACCGAGTTTGAGTTGATTCTCATTGAAACTCTCATCTTCCTCCTATTTCCTTACCGCCTACGTTTTAACCTTAAAAAGGAAAAGGGTAAAGGCAGTGAATTGAAAGCGGAAATTCCCATCGAGTCCACAAGACAATAAATTTTTTTTTTTCATTTTTAGTATATTCTTAACCCCCACAGAAATGGAACAAAGAAGTTATTTAGGAAAAACGAAAATTTCTTTTACGCTACCGGAGCAAGATTTAAAAAAGAACGCAAAAAACCAACAAATCCACGAAAATTCAGCTAAATATATTGAGTCTATGATAATGTTTCATGCATTATGCGAATTCAACTGTAAACGGAGATAGCATTGCTTTACTACAAGATGAATAATAGATCGAGTGATCACCCAGAAAGGCAAAACTGGACCGAATTTCTTCCCGTGCATTACGCAGTACGGAGGATGAGGAACGGAAGAAAAAACGAGAAAGGTGGTTTTTTTTTCCCTTAAAAAAAAGGCGAAAACGGATCTGAGCCGGGAAACGAATTCCAAAATAAAATAAGAATCTGGTTCAAGAAACAGGAGAGAGACAGGAGGAGGACAGAATCCTTGACCTTGAGGAGTACCTGACGGTAATGGCGGAAGTTGAGAGTTTTAGAAGGGCAGGAGAAACCGAAGAACAGTCGTCAACGGAGAGGTTCCGCCAACATTAGCAGAGGATGAAGAGAAGCGGGGACGAGGGAGGGTCGACCTTCTCCGCCCCCTTGTCAAGGAGGCGAAGCATAGGAGGCACTGGCAGGCCACGCGCGTGTGAATATTGCAAGTGTGCGTGAGCATAGCTCTTGCTGCTGAGCGGGAAAAGGTCCAGTGGGGAAGCCACTGTCCCGCGGTCCAATTGGGCGGTGCTTCTCATTCTCTCTTGGGGGCGCGTCACACATCAGCATGTTTTTTCGCTTTTATTTATTTATTTACTATTTTTGGTATATCTATATTACTATACTTTTAGCTGGAAGAAAAAAAAAAGGGAGATCATGAGTGGAAGAGGGAAAGGCCGCTTTGGATTGATGCATTCAGCCACTTTTCACGGAATTTAATGGATTGGTGGTCTGTATGGAAAAAATAATAATAATTACTTTAGTAATTGGATGAATGGAATTCTTCGATTACAAAATTGGGCTCACTTTTTACAAATCACAATCCATTATTTGACCTTCTATTTTGTAGATTCCCATCGTTCTTCTCCATTTTAGTAATTAATAAAAATATCAATTTAAAAACGCCCTCGAGATATGAAGAAAGGAAATTGGACGAGAAGACGAGTGGAAACTTACGGCTTTTTTGTAATTTTTTATTAAAAATTATTTACATATATTATTTATTTAAGAAAGGGTACCATGGTAAATTTATATTTATTTCATTTTCACACCAAATACAATAATAATACATTTCCATCCACTTTTCCAACCAATTAAAATATTTACCAAATATAATAATTTTAAATTATCCTGTAAAAAATAACTTACCCCATAATTGAGTTTTACACCGTAATCTAATGATACAATAATCCAAACGCACCCTAAAAGATTTGAATTTGAAGCATGAAATCCATCTCTCTAAAACTCTAAAAAAGTTTTGCTCAATTTTAATTTTTTTTATTAAGCTATTGTAAGTTATTATACTTTTCCCTTCCTTGGGTACTTTCAACTAATCTCCGCTTTTCTCCTGTCAGATCGGTCTGGTGTACAATCAAAGTCCATGTCATGCAGCATTAATACGTGGATGAGTCATGGAGCAATCTGGTCCGTCCGATTGGGACCCCACCATCCCTCGGTGGGGAATCCAATTTGGTTGCCCGGCATTGTTGACCGCATGGCCTATTATCAATATATTATTTGAGAAAATTACAGTGATTATTTTGAATATTCATCTTTTTTATTAGGTAATTTAAAATTTTTAAATATATTTTATTTTGTTTTAAAAGTTTAAAAATTATTATAATATTAAGTTCTCTTCATTAACTACGGTCAATCATATGCAAACCATTATTAATTAATATTAATATGTCACATCATATCAACAATTTAGTAACACACCAGCCTATCACATTATCAAAGTTTTACCACATTATGTATCGCAACAATAATTTGGTTATATATAAATATGCTACGTCAACAAAACTTTATCACATTATAATGTTATACTAATAATTTGATTATATATAAGCATGTCACGTTGATGAATAACTATTTCATCAGCACTTTATTATAGATATTAACATTATTTGACAAAGATAACTTAATATTATAATAGTTATGAAATTTTAGAATTGAATAAGGTATTTTCACATTTTTATAACTAATTTACAAAGTATAATAATTTTTTAAGATTTTTACTTAATTATCATTATATTATTCTATTGAGTTTGCAAGTTTGTTATATTATAGTAATATTCAAGTTATTCGGCATATGTATATATGGACAGTATTATTCAAAGTAAATGGGATGTCAATTAAATAAAGAATCAATTTAGATTTTTATTTGATTGATGTATTTATTGAGGGGCTAACATATCTCCATTTTGTATTCAACTAAGAGGAATATGTTTATATCTTTGGGAAATCATAAAATTCTTTATTAATGAGATGTTGATTCAATTTTCATAGAGTCATAACCATTACTATAAATTTGAGTAAAGTAAATATCAATTCACTACAAGTAAAATCCTTTTTAATCACAATTTAATTATAAGATTTAAGTTTAAAACATTATTTAAGACCAATTTAACCGGACAATATTAGTATATTAAGATATTATTATTTGTTTCATGTTGCGAAAAAACTTCATTAGTTGATGTGCTGCATAATAAGGTCATAAGATTATTTTCAAGTTAATTGTCTTATATTTAAGATTTTTTCTCAATTACACAAAAGTATAAGTTTAAAATAGAATAGTAAATAAATAAATAAACATAAAAAAATCTTACAATAAAAAATTAAATATCTAATCACGTAATTATTAAGTATCTCTTTATTAAATTCCATTCCCTCTACTATATTGTCATGGATGGCAGAGTGACGTGGCATTAGAATGTAGTAAAGGAGAAGAAGGAATCGGTCAACTAAAGAACGCCAGGTGGAGGAGTCTGTACTGTTCTGTTCTCACAGCTTAGGACTTTACGGTCTACGCATTTTGGGCATTTTGCCCTAAATTTTTTTTCCTGCGTCTAGAAGATTACAGGACCACATTTAGGGGTGACAACGGTCCGGCTCGGGTGGCTCCTTGCACATATTGTCAGGACCTTGACTTTTGCTGGCAATTTTCGGAGGGGGAAATGGTATTAAAATTTATTTTTAAAAATAAATAATCATTTTTTATTAGTTTGATTTTTTCCAGTGATTTTCTCAGGCTCCAACTTAAAATATAAAATTTTAATTAGAGCATTATTACCTAAAAATAATTAACAAGTAAAATTAATTCCGAACAATCGTAAAATAGCCAAGAGCATAAATTTTACAATAGTAGATTAATCAACCTTAATAATGCTAAGGGTATAATTAAGGATGGGCACTGAGAGTGAATATTAATTATATATTTATAATTAATACAATATATTATTAAATATAATTATGAAATTCGGGTGGGCATCGGGGTCCATTGGTTCTCCACCGGTCTAGGCATGATTTTATCGGTGGCTTTTCTTGACCTAAAAACTGTCCGAGTTTTATGTAGGGCTCGAAAACCTGGCTTTTCGGGTCTATCTCGATCCAATTTTTTTCACTTTTAGGCTTTTATTAAATAGATCATTAGTATAGTGACTCGTAATAAAAGTATGAACGACTCATTCCAGACTCTGGGTAACAACCAGTATAAAAATGATTAATTGAAAAATCTGTATAACCAGCTGGTTAGTCCAGTCCAAGACGAGACAGACATTCACGGAACGTTTCAGATAATCGAAGTGCGCCTTCGGTCCTCGGCCGAGTGGCACTCCGGGACTGAGCTCTTAACCAAACTTCACCGAGAACCTTCGCTGGACTCCGATGTTTCGACATCTGAGAGAGGTACAGCCCATCCAATCACACGCGCACTCCTACACAGAGAGGCAACACCTCAGCAGCTGCCACGTGCCCAGCGTAACATGATCTACAGCTGCTAGCAAATTCACCATCCCATCTCCACGAAGATGAGGATTATGTTCATGGGGTAAAAAACAAAAAAACAAAAATCCTATCTTCTCCGGCGGAAGCAGTTCCGCATGAGATCATAGTTTTTAAAATCGAATCGAATTAGCCGATTCGACTAGTTCAACTAGGAACTATCATTCACCCAGTTCGGTATCCAAAATTAATTCAATTATATTGTAAATACGGTCAAATTTAATTGAATTGGTCGGATCAGTAAATTCAATTGAACCAATAAAAAATCGGTCAACTTAAAATTAAAAAAATAAAAATATATTATAACATATCCACCCATACCCCTTCTACTTTTACATCTCATTTAACTGCTAAATATTCATTTGATCAATATAAATATTCTTATTATAATATCAACACATTAAATTAAGATATAATAAATATTTTTAATTATTATTTATTAATAATATTATATTATTAAATATATAATTTAACTACCTAAATTTTTAATGCGATCTATTAATTTATTCAAATTTTAGATTCAGTTTAATTTTAAAAGTTACATGGTAAAACCACAATTTTCCCCCGAATCCTACAGCTATGTAGCAAGAGAGTTTTTTCAACCTAATTTTTCGCGTTTCAGATTTCCTCCGCATTTTGAGAAGTGCAAAGATAAGACCATTTATCCCATCTATTTACTTTAAAAAAAAAACTTCAATGGATAATTCCGACCTCGTTTTATTCCTCATTTTTTGTTACACAAAAAGCAATGTCCCCAGACATTTCCATTTCCATTCAATCCCTTTAAGTCATTAGCACAAGTTACCGATTTTGTCTTTAACCTTCTCCTCGAATTATAAAAATAACAAAATCCCTTGTCTCTCTTTTTTTTTTGAAGGTGTATGCAACAGTACCAATTTGACCCGAAACTAAAATCTGGTAGATTACAATTACATGAGAGCATTGTCCGAGTAAAAAAAAGAGAAGAAAAAGGAGTATAAATAGCCAATATTAGATATTAAAAAAATTATTCCACGTAATTAACTCTAGTACCAACCACAATATAAACAAATTATAAAATAAAAATTCTAAATTAATAAAATTAAAAATATATATATGTTAAACTCAATTATTTATCGACAGTTAACTATTAAGAAATATATAGATAAAGACTGTTATTGACAGTCCATCGTGCATCTCATTTCATCCTGTGTTATTCAATTCCATTCTGTCAAATATGATTAAAAAATAACAAAATAAGATTAGATAAAATTGATAAAAAGAAATTATATAAAATTTGCTAGTAAACTCCTGAATCTACCTTTGTCTTCCTGGATAGATTTGATTGATTAAAATTTTGAATATATTGATAAATATACAATAAAAAGAAAGATATTTACTCTGATTTTTACTTATTATTTTGTCAGTATATCTCATACCATATTTTTAATAAAGTCTCACTAATTTAAAATCAAAATCACAAAGTAAAGGGTAGAATAATTCTCCAGCCACTAACCCCAGGTTCCGCTTGTTATTTTCTTGCCTCTTTTTTTTTTCCCGTTTTCCATCGTTCGTAGGGACACGAAACTGACAGCTTCCTCTCTCTCTCTCTCTAAAGTAAACTCACCCTCTCCATACGTAAAATCTCCGACACCCTCCCTCCATCCCCCAGCCACCCAATCTCCCGAATTCCTTCTTCGAGTCTTACCAGATCCGCTACACCCGCGAGAAATCCACGAAAAATCTCTCAACTTTCCTTCAGGAAGGAATCCGCTTCTCTGCCTCAATTGATTGCCCTCTCTCCCCTCCGTCGTTGATTCAGGCGTTGCCGTTCATGCAGTGCGGATAGATATAAGTGAAGGACGATCTTGCGGGTGCCTAGAGAGAGAGAGAGAGAGAGAGAGACATGGGAATTCAAGCTGTGAAAGTGGAGAGAGAGAAGATAGAAGCATGCATGAAATGCCCAATCTGCAATAAGCTCCTGAAGGAACCCACCACCATCTCTCTCTGCCTCCACACATGTAACTCTCCTTTCACTTCCATGCTCACGTTTTCACGTCACGCTCCTCTTGGGTTTTTAGTTTCCGTCTCAGCTCAAGCTTCTCCTCGGTTGATTAACGTTAGCTCTGTCTGTTCTGTTCTAATTTTGCGTTCTCTGATTACCCGCTCGTTGTCTCCTCTTCTGGCGATCTGGGTCTACTCGTGCTCTGCTGGTTCTGCAGCGGCCCAGTGCTCAAATTTCTCTCTTTCCGGGACTCTCGTTTCTCTCGCATCTTCTTGGTTTCTCCGGTGCACCCAGGCCTGCTTATTGATTTGTGCTCGTATCCTATGTCTATATATTTTTTAGTTTGCTCAATCTATTTGGAACGACAAGAGGTCTCCATCTCTTACTCCCTCATGTAACTATTTGATAAATAGTCAATAAATATGTGCAGTAAAACAGAGATTATCAAGTGATCCTTCCGTGCAGTCATATGGAGTGATAGTGTACAAAGGGTCGGTGTACGAGATTTCAGGCGACGGAGATAGTTGCCGATCAATCTGTATATCTGATAGCTTCTCCAAAGTGTAGGCTCTGTATATGTAGTTATTTCTGTTGGCAGTTCGTTCGTCTTCTCCAAAAGTTTTTTTTTTTCCCCTTTTATTCTTGGATTTATATTGACTGTAGTCTCTTCTATGGGGACATACGTTGATACTGGAGTCATGGTACATTCAAAAGCGGGTGAAGAAAGGGTGATCTACTGAATTAAATGAAGATAATTATGCCAAATTTACTAATACTTTAGGAGTATTAATTTACAATTTTTTTAAGGTTTGGGGAGTGAATAAGATTGAATTAACTTGTGAGCTGTGTAATTACTGTGTGCATCTCTCAACGTCTCTTTTAGGACAAGAACTCTTCTGTTTTCCTTTTATGCTAATCTTATATACATCATTTTTATGTTCTTCACGCTCTTTTGATTTGTTTCAACACTCCTCTGGTTGTGTTATCAAATGGGTTCATGCATTCATTCTACTGATTTCGTGGTGCGTTTTGCTCTGTGTTTTGCCCTTGAGGTTTGATTGTGCTAGGTAACTGGAGCCAGACATAGGGCATGAATATCTCTTTTGGCAGACCTAATCCATGACACCTGACCATATTATTGGACTTATTCTGAGCTATCATCTACATGTGACATCTTATATGTTCAACTGCAGCTATTGACTGTTTTTATGAAGTATTACTGTAAATCAGCAGCTTTTTATTCATTCTATTGTACTCCTACACAGATTCTCGTACAGAAGCAATAGAATGGTATGCAACTTAAAATTTTGGAACAAAATTTACGTTGGCCTTAACTGAGAAATTATTTTTCTTGTGATGTTTCGAGTAGTTCCATGTCCAGAAAAACAAGCTTCAGTATTCTATATATTTCTCCTGAGATAAGCTGTGCATATTCAATCTACAAACATATAAATGGAGAACATACTTACAATCCAAATAATTTATGACCATTTCAAAGCTAAAAAATTTGAGTTTTTTGGAACAGTTTGTAGGAAATGCATATATGAGAAGTTGTCAGATGAGGAGGCAGATTGCTGCCCAGTTTGCAATATTGATCTTGGATGTGTCCCAGAGGAGAAACTTAGGTTGGTCTCTATTTTTTTATTCATGTGGATGTTCGCAGAAGAGGGCCACCATTTTTTTCTCCTTTCCAAATATTTTTTTTTATTAATGCTGCTTTCTTGTTGAAGAGGCCACTTTCTGTGCATTTCTATCATAAAAGCAATTGTAAGCCCTTGATTTGTACTCATGAACTTAGCTGAACCTTGCGTGCTTCCTTTGATGACTTGAAGACCCGACCACAATTTGCAAGACATCAGGGCCAAGATTTTCCCGCTCAAAAGAAGGAAGATAGAGGCTCCTGAAGTCTTACCCCTGGCCCCACTGCAGCCAAAGAAGAAGGAGAGGTTGCTATCATCTCTGGTGGTAAGCACTCCCAAGGTCTCTATGCAGATGGGAGCAACTGGCAGAAGAACCAGGGCCCTTGCAAGAAGAGCTGCCAGCTCGCGAAATTCAACTTTTGTCTTTGAGGAACTGAATAACAAAATGAAGGAATCTTCTGCAGAAGATATGGCAGCAGGTTCAAGCTCACAGGATTCGCCTAATAAACTCAAGAAACAGAAGGTAAGAAAAGGCATTAAAGGATTCCTATGTTTTTTGCGTCTAAAATCACTTGTTGGAAGAGTTGCCTGATTTCCCACAACCAAACTGAGCCTGCTTCCAGTTAAAATTTCCCCATTTTCCAGTTAAATTGTTCTGGAATGCATACCAACGTTTTAACTTAATCCTTCTGATAATTGATTCATCCTCTGAAGAAAGAATTTTTGTGCTCAAACCTCATGGAGTATCTCAAAAACGTACTGCCCCAATTGTTTTCTTCAGAATTTTCTCAAGATGAAACAGCTTCATTGATCTATAGTTACTTGTTGCAGGAGTCCTCTCCTGATGAGCCTTCAAGTGAACGAAAGCTTTCTATAGACATGGAAAATTGCACTGACTCTAAGGATGGAAAATTTGATCCATGGACCCCACTTAACTGCCTGGTTGAAGCCGCAAACAGAACCAAGTCATCAAAACAAAGCTCGCGGCTCACTCGTCTTGCAGAATCCACTAATAGAATCAAATCTTCTAAGATGATCCTGCAAGGCTTTTCTCTTGCCAAGATGGAACAGCCCAGTGGGTCTGCTCATAACCCCGAAACTACACCCAAATCAGAAGTTCCAAATATCCCTGAAGGCAGTCTTTTGATGTCCAAAGCTAAAGCTAAAGATCTTGGAGTTAAATCAAAGCTTCAGGATGACAAGAATGGAACTTCCTCAGTTGCAGGCTCAGGAATAATGAAACGTAAACGTGCGAGGGGAGCAGGTTTGAAGAAGGCATCTGCATCTGAGGTGGTGTGCCCCTCAGCTCAGTTTCTTCTGGATGCTTCAGTGGGAAAACAGAACATGAGGAATCATCCAGTTTGGTTCTCCTTGGTTGCTTTGAAGGACCAGTAAGTCACAGAAACAGATAACAATTTTGCTTGCCTCTTAAATGTTAAACATTATAAAATGTCACCATTTGTTACTCGAACCTTTTCTGATGATGTCAAAATGTGGCTTTTAGGAATGGAGAGGTTTCACTGCCACAGATATCTGCACGTTACTTGATGATCAAGTAAGTTTTTTTTATTCTTCAAAAGCTGTGCTCCTCCCCCCACCCCCCCACCCTCTTGCAGTTTCCTCTGATAATCTGTGTTTTACTTCAAAAAACACCTCCTCTGGTAAAAATCAAGGATATTTAGGTCATTGGATGCATGTCAATTTCGAAGGTAAAATATGGCCGTGATTTATTGGCAATTTGTGTCCAATGAACAGGGATGGTAGTATTCCTGTCTCGATCATCCAAAAGTACATCGTCGGCAAACTGCATCTTAACAATGAATCTGAGGTATTCAATCTGATGCTGTCTTCCTTTACCCTATGCAATCACAGATTACATCTGTTTGATTAGTGGGCCAGTTCGAGTTAATCTCTATCAGCTGCTCTATGGGTCAGAACGTTCTGAAGTCAAGACGGATACTTATTTGGCCTCTGTTTGTTGATGATAGGTGGAGATTCTATGCCGGGGCCAGCCAGTTGTCCCTACTCAGCAACTTCGTCATCTTGTGGATCTATGGTTCCGAACAGCAGCGACCTCAAAAAGGGTAACCGCTTCTGTGGGGACGTCAGCTAAGGATTTTGTCATGGTCTTGTCGTACTGCCGGAAAGTCCAACATCCATGAGACCGATATCCAACCCAATTTTCCCTCCCTGTCTCAATTATATGTAACACAAAGGATCATATAGTGCTGCATTGTTCTTTGGTCATCTCTGATCTTTTTCATGAATTTATTATATTAATCATATAGTTTTTATTTTTTTTGTGTTATAAATATTTCAATCACATTGCGTTTTCGAGCTGAATAGTGTAATGGAGTTGCATTATTCTAACTTTGTGCTCTCTTTTCTTCTGCGTGCTCATATATATTATTATTATGCATTTTTTTGTTTATTACAAAAGATGTTACATCGAGGATGGTTGTGGACGGATTTATGCTGGGCCAAGAGCGATCTCAGGGGTGTGGTAACTTGAGGAGTCGGTTCGCACTGTATGTGGGGCGGGTGCAAAGGAAAGGCAACCTGAGGAATCAAGTCAGGTGCCGTTCCTTGCATTTGTATGGGAATTGATCTTTGCTAGAGGCAACTCGTGAGAGTTGGATCATGTGGTGTCTCCACTGGCAATTGCAGGGTAATCCTATAAGGTCAAAGATTACTTGCAAGGAGCGATGGCTTGGGGAGTTGGATTGGTCCTAGCGGAGCGCATGATGATGGGGATGCGCCTTATCGTTCCTAATGAACGGAGTTTTTGTTGTAAAAAGTGCTCTTTACATAGTTATTCGAGAAAGTCATAAACGTTTATTCATATCGACGTCCATATGAATATATATATGTGTGTGTGTGTGTGTGTGTATTTGCTCAATGGGCAATCATTGCCTTTCAGTCGATAGAATGGCTTCAACCAAATCCCTACAGTCGCTTTGAAGATGCAAACGTGTTGCACCAACTCATTCTTAGTTGTTTGCCCTCCGTTGATGAGGCCGTCCAATTCCCCCTGTTCCGGAGACGCTGCTACGAGGGAGAAAGACCAGGCAGCTATCAGATTACCAAGAAAGTTGCAGCCGGTAGCTCCTACCCAGGCTTCTCCGTCCTTGAAAGCTAAATCTGAATTGAAGTACACTGAATCATTAGGCTTCCTGGGTTGACCGTTGGAATGCATGAAGTTCTTGTTAGCCCAACCTAGTTCATATTCCGTGTCGCATGTAAATTTCTTCAGCTACCTCTGGTGGATTTAATCTTACCTCCTGCAGTCTATTTTGTTCCTTACTTCCCAAATGTAATCAATTGCTGCAACTGCTTCTAGTGTGAAAGAATGTTGTTTCTCCTTAGGCATCTTAAGGCAGTCATCAATAAATAGAAACATTTTAACCCAGTCAGACATGCTCAGATGAGCTAGAGCCGACATATTGATTGGCCAATCTAGCATCGACCAAACACTAACTGTGAATGGACAGTGCATGGGCAAATGTGATGTGGTTTCTTGGGCTTCAAAACATAGATAGCATGAGGTAGGCTTAGAGTGCATCCGTTGGGAAAGTATCTCTCCTGCAGGCAGGGAATTCCATAGGATCTTCCAGATCAACGATATGTGTCGTTTGTGTATTTTTGAACGCCTTAAAGCTTTCCGCAGAGTGAAGGAGTCAACTGAAAGCTAGGAGTTAACTGAAAGCTGGGAGTAGTTAAGACTTCTGGATTGGAGATACGCTGACTAAGCTGAATGGATGCCATTTGATTGAGGGAGCCAAAGGAATTTGTCTTCTATGTCTGGTTTGGGGACAAGTAGACTCAAGATGCTCCTGGCTGACTCGTCTTTAAAACGTTGAAAGATGAGTTGTGTGTTACAAATGTCATCCTAAATCAAAAGGTTACTGGCTCTGAGCCTAGAGAAAAATGTTAGTAGCAGGGGCGAGCAGTTGCTGTTCGGGACTCAAGGCTCTGTCCACATTTTGATATTCTGGCCCGAGCCTAACTTGAATCTTGCTCCTTAAAAAATAAGGTCTCTAGCTCTGCACACCCATTTCCTATAGTAAAAGTTTTTACCTTTAGGCATGTGAGATAGGAAAGGATGGTCTGAGATATTTGGCCTTTAACAGGCCTGTTGAGAGGGTTTCAGAGCTGGTCGAGAGGGACCAGGCTTGATTAGATGGTAATGCCAGATTTTGATCCTTCTTGAATCATAATCCTCCCATGTACTTTGGGGTGCAGATCATGTCCCAAGACTTTAAGGTGGATTTTAGGTTGATCTGAGCTGTTCGAACCCCTCCAAAAGTTTGAGAGCATTGAGTCAATTTTGGAGCTTACGGCCCTAGATAATAAGAATGTGGACACAGTGTAGATTGGGATTGGTGTATCAACACTGCGGATTAGGACCCCTGGCAGCTTGTGACAACAATTTAGATTTCCAAGAGCCGAGTTTCTGGCTTAATCTCTCCAGGATAGGAGCAAAAGTCTCAGTTTTTGCCCGGGTTATGTGTAGTGGCAGCCCCAAATACTTAGAATTTGCAACTCCTTTGCTCAGACCCGTGATGGAGCAAAAGTGATTCCTCTTCTGATTAGGAGCGTTCTTGCTGAAATACATCTCCAATTTCCTCCTGTTCAGAGTCTGCCCAGACCATTAAAAAAGAGTCTTCCGGTACCCTTATGACCGGGATAGATTGCCATATGAGGCTTTTGTGAATAGGAAGAGATCGTCTGATAAGAGAAGATGAGTGAAATTTGGGCCTCCCCTCGAAACTCTTATAGACTGCATTGCTCCTTGAGATTCGACTGAAACAAAATTCCTCGATAGGGCCGCAGTAGTAACCAAGAGGATAAGAAGAGGGGATAGAGGATCCCGCGTCTAATACCCCTTGAGGGCTTTAAGAAGTCGTGTGGCTCTCCGTCAAGGAGACTTGAGTAGGTGACAGTAGAGGTGCATTGAGAGATCCAATGCTACCATTGAATATTTGAAGGATTATTTTCAACTAAAATTTCTGATTCTTATGACAAATGGCATCAACTATAACATTGTTATCTAAAGCAGTCGTCTCTGCCTCACTTTCTGTACAAGGAAATCATGGTAGAATTGATTGAATGCATGAGAGAAATATCTTGGACATGTCTTCGACTAGTTTGATTTCAAGTGCAAGCTTACACCCCTTCATGCAGCCAAATGTCCTGAGAAAATATTCACTTGAAAGCTTACCTCAATCACCACAAAAATGAAACAAAATTCATAACAAAAGACTCATCCCATCCAATGTTATGGGCATTGCAATTAAGATGAAAAACACACCCACCACCCCATGAATGAGCTCTCAATCCCAGCCTTCCTTCATACATGCTCCAAAGGCCCGTTCCTAACCGTTGATTGGCAGCTCATCCAAGGGCCGTTAGTCAAAATTTCGGGCCAGTGTCTGAATCCTCGTCACCATCATTTCCACCAATCAGATTTCTCCATTCTCTTCGCCATCTCACTATTTAAATCTCTCTCAACCAAAAATTCTTCTCGAGTTTCTCTCTACCTCTGACCCTGAAGAATCGATATCTCCCATATATCAATCGATGGCCGCCGTTACTGCAGATAATCCTCCGGAAATCCCACCGGAGTCCAATGGCGCTACGGCCGATGGGGTAAAGCCCAAGAAGGCTGCCGCTCCGAGGAAGAGGTCTCCATCAACTCACCCTCCCTTCCTTGAGGTACAGTACATAATACCTGGTTCTGACCCGACGTTCATCTCAAATTTTCCGTTCCTCCAGTCATTTCGGTGTTCGGGCCTTAATTATTGTGTTTCTTGATATAGTTCACCTGTGATTCGCTTGTTTGTATACAGATGATCGGTGATGCAATCGTGACATTGAAGGAGAAGGCTGGATCAAGCCAGTATGCAATTCAGAAGTTCATCGAGGAGAAGCACAAGCGATTGCCGAGCAACTTCAGGAAGCTCCTCTTGGTTCATTTGAAGCGCCTGGTGGCCTCGGGAAAACTTGTGAAGGTGAAGAACTCTTACAAGCTGCCTTCCGTGAAGGCTGCCTCTTCCCCCTCAAAGAAGTCTGCCCTCTCCGAGCCAAGGGCAGTGGCAAAGCCCAAAGCTGCTGCCAAACCAAAGGCCAAGCCGAAGCCAGCTGCGAAACCAAAAACTAAAACCGTTGCCAAGCTGAAAACAGCTGCAAAAGCTAAGGTCGCTCCAAAGCCTAAGCCCGCTGCTAAGTCTAAGGCAAATGACGTAGCCAAGTCGAAACCGGCCGGCAAGCTCAACACAGCCGCCCCGGCTGCAAAGAGAAAAGCTGCTGAGAAGCCGAAGTCTAAGTCTCCAGCAGCTAAGTCAACCAAAACGTCTGCCAAGTCATCCCCTGCAAAGAAGGTTGCCAAGCTGAAGAAGACACCAACAAAGAAACCCACTAGGCCTGCGACAATTAGGAGAGTGCTAAGAAAAAAGTGAGGGCTGTAAATTTGATTGTGTTGGGTTTAGGATATCATTTGTATAAATTTGTTGTGATGGAGGAATATAGTTGGTTGGTTCAGGATTAAGCGGAACTTAGAGATTCCATGATGCTTATCTTGTTGTTTGATCTATCTTCACCATCGTTTAGTTTAAACTCTACTTCCTATTGGGGCAGTTGCTCTGTGCTCTTCTCCCTCCTCCTCTTCCTCCTCCTCCTCCTTCGAGGCCTATCCTCTTGGTCGGTTCAAGCCTCATCTGTTTAGGCTCTTTCTCGCCCAATCTGTTATCTATGACGTACGCCGTCTGCTGCTTATGACAAGGTCCTGAATTTTCAGGATGTTTTGACATTTCATGTGGGATAGATGCAGGCAGAGGAGGTTTCGACCGTCTCTTTTAATTACATGTTACTTAACTATTTCTATAATTATTTATAACCCAATAAGGATAGAAACATTTACACCGATCATCCCAAGATAGACAATCACAATTCCCTGATAAGAACAAACCTATGGAAAGGCCATGGAAAACTTAAAAAGGAGACCTTTTTTTTTTCAAGCAAACAAGTGAACT
The DNA here is from genome assembly GCA_900006705.1 of Sonneratia caseolaris. Taxonomy (NCBI): domain Eukaryota; kingdom Viridiplantae; phylum Streptophyta; class Magnoliopsida; order Myrtales; family Lythraceae; genus Sonneratia; species Sonneratia caseolaris. The sequence continues at coordinate 283,344 of CXYZ01021177.1, forward strand.
ACAGATTAACATATTTCTCACTTCCATAGTATGGCGAGTTAGTAGTTTCGGTTTCTCAATTAGTCAATCGCAACCTTGGTGACTGTCTCGTTGGGACTGTGAGAAACTGCCGTTCTTGATTGCTCTTGCTGATCAAGATGATCTTTCACGTCATATGCGATGTGGATGGCTCTTGCAGCTGTGGGTTTCATAGATTTTGGGAAGATCGTTGGACTTTCTTTGTAACCGCAGCTGCCGAGGCTATGGCTGTGGCGGAGAACTCGAGTGGAACTTCTTTCTTCCTGATATGAGTTGAGAGAGTCACCAGAGCTCCTTCTGCGGCTGAGTTTTGGTGATTTGGGCCGAGTTAGCGGCATCTGCAATCAAACATTGGTAGTGATGTGATGGCACTAATGAAGAACAACTTGGTATATCTTCTATTCCTTTTCTGTCAATCCCGAGCTTTCAAATTACGAGCAAAAGGACTCGGATCTTTAATATGGTTGTTTAGGTAGCAGTGAGACAACACCATGCAAGGAAGTACCAGAGATAGCATGGACTTACTATGGGTGAAATCTACATAGAACAAACTTTCTCAAGAACAAATCATGCGCTAGATTGTGAAAGTTGAATCTTCAGGGATCACGCGGCAATCCTTAACAGGGAGATAAAAGTACCTTCTTGAGCTTGGGCTTTGGTGGGGGCCCCTCGTAGTAGAAGCTAGGCACCGGGTTCGCCTTGAATGTCAGGCTCCTCCTCAGCTGCTTAATCACTGCCTCTTCCTCTTCCTTCAAACAGAATCCCATGTTTCAGTTTCTCTACCATATTGGCATTGCACGTATCCGAAAGGTGGATGGGAAAGATGCTTTACCCTTATCTTTGCTTCATGCTGATTTCTCACCGCCTCTAGGGCTTGCTGCTTTTCCTCCAATTTCATGTAGAACTATCAGGGCAAAAAAGCACAATGTAAGAATTCCCGCACACTATGTCAATTTTTATGCTTTAGTGGCAGACAAACCACCTCCCTCCGTCTCTCTGCCCGCTCAATGGACCGGAATGTAGGAGAAGTAGCAATAGTCGCGTAGGATCTGACCGACCTTAAAGACCGTGGAGACGCAGCAATGCTGTATACACATGGTTAAGGATGAAGAGGCATGCGTTAATTGCAAACAAGTGGAATGAATTCATTATATTAAAGCTAGTTCTCTCGTTCTGTCAAAAGATGGGGGATACGATGAAGCAACGGATGAATTGTCATCTTCCTCTGCGTATTGCATTTCACTAGACTGCATCGGCTTCTTTGGTGAGTTTAGCTGTAAAATGAAAGATCAGCCTTCAATTATGTAAGTGTTTCTACAGATAACAAAACACGTTATTCAAATATTACCTCTTTCCATTTCTCTGCCCTCTCGTTGGACCAGAGTTTTGGTGCTGAAGCAGCAGCTTTGTTGGATTTTGCTGATCTTAGAGACTGTGATGCAACTGTACTATACATGGTTAAGGCTTATTAAGTACGAACTAGTCGCAATGGATTGAAACCGTATAGAAATATTAGAACTACACTGCTATCCTAAGATTCAGAGGATACGATGAGCCAACTGATAAATTGTCATCTTCCTCCTGTTTCTTTTCATCAGACTTTGTCTGCTTCCCCGCTGTTTCTGGCTGTAGAATGAAGGGGGGAAAATGGAACATTTAAAACCAGTATCTTGTCAGTGTCTAAATTACTCCAAAATCTGCAATGAACTTCAGCTACCTAAACAAAGCAGCACACAAATGAAAACTTCCAGAACCACAATTAAACTAGATCAGCAGATGCATAAAACTTCATTCTTTTATGGTTACTTGAATATTCAAGGTGCTGACAAGATTGGCAATTCAAGTTACCTTAGACTCTCCCCCAACACGACGAGATATGCCAGAAGCGTGATTCTCAGTCGCTAAAGCAAATGGCTGCGGTACAGTACAATGACCTCGGCCAGCTCTATTTGGAGGGGAGATGATCTTTTTACCACCGCTCAATTTCTGAGCTACTAATCTCCTGCTCTTCTCATTAGACACAGAATCAGAACTGTAGTTTCCACTGTCCAGGCCTAGTACTTCTTGTCCCACAAGGCTATCCTCAGCAACTGAGTGTTCCATGATTGGTTCTACTGCCTGGCGTTTGTTCGCGTCAATGGAGTCTTCTGAAGCTTGGGGAGCAGAGCCTACTTTAACAAAGGAAATTCCATCCAGTATCACCGCCACACCATTGAGCGTTTTTTTCTTCTCCAAGTCAGCAGTTTCCCCATCTGTCGATGCTAAGCCATTGAGCATATCTTCGGCCTCCATATCAGCAAGTTCCAACTCTCATCAAACTGCACAGCAAAACAAAAATTTTAGATTACTAACCTAGTCGAAAAAAATAACCTCCCAAGAGTTCTCGTGATTTTCAGAAAAGAGATTAGACTTTTTGTTGAAGAGCCATCTGCTTGAACAATCGATGCAGTCAGAAAGAAGTTATTTTTATTAATGCAATGGATGTAGTGAATGATAACAAGTATGAAAGAACCCATGGACAAACATGGGTGGATTTAAAATTAAAGATCAAAGGAACTGCAAAGTTTCTAACCAAGGAACAAAATTAGGGGCCCGATGATGAGAAAACTAGATATATAACAGAAACAAGCCCAACCAACAAGCAAGAGAACACATCAAACATAACTAGCACGCAGCACACCGTCTCAAAGTTCCCGTGGTTCTTTAAATACGACAGAGAGGAGACCACTTGATGCGGAGAATCCAGAGGTCCAAATCACGGATGGTTGATTGTGATTTATCCACACTCCCTATGAGAACCAGATACATCAATCAATGAGATCGATGACAGCTCCATCTTTCGCATCTTGTTTTCAACATTATATACGGAATATTTTCTCTAGATACAGAAAACAGAACTCCATAATCATTCTCATCATTCCAGCTAAACTGTGTATATAATTCACAACTAAGCTATAATCATCAATAAGCATCCACTTATTTATTTTATATACAACCGAACCGATGCCATTCTGTAATGGTGAAATGGGCTCGACAGGACAAACACCAAAAAAGCATGCAATAGGACATCACAATTGACAGCCATCGCCCCACAGCAGACAAAACGGGAAGCTGTTCAACAAAAACAAAGTGGCACCTTTTTAGGAGACTGGATAACTCGAAAGAACTTATCATCAAACTGAAAAGGGGGGGAAAAAAGGGAAAGAAAAAGCAAAAGAACGATTTTTACAGGCAAACACAATGGGATTTCAAAATCAAGAACGTTACATGAGACCCAACAAGATGATGAGCTAACAGGGGTATTGATATGCCACTCTCATCCTTTCTGATTTGATCCGACGAGATCTCCCCAGAACCACCTCTCCCTGTTTCTACCGGCTTGCCAGGTTGAGGGAGGAACTTGAATGAAATTTTGCCATTTTATTTTTCTCTCCTCTCGCCCGGAATAAAATTTTCAATTTTCCATTTTATCATTGTCGTCTGTGTAACTGTAGGCTATATATAGAATATACCAGTTTTTTTTTTTGTTGGTCTCAATTTCTAACTTCCTCTGTATTTGTCTTTTTTCTTTCAATTTCGGTCGGAAGATACCTTGAGTTTTACGTTTTCTTTTACGCCCGTTAACTGACGGCGCAGCTTCCCGTTGGCGGTGGCGCCAATGCCTCCAAATGCCCCGTAAAACAGTGAAATCGGACCGGGCCGAAAACGGTATAGATATGGGTTCAAAAGTTGGACTGGTGGTTTAATGGATTCAATCGCATATTTAATAAATAATATTATTAATAAATTTACATAATATCATAATTTAAATAAGATGTATAATAAAAATAATTAATATAATAATTATATTA
>CXYZ01021177.1:287468-376114 GCA_900006705.1 Sonneratia caseolaris
ATTATAATAGGTTTTTATTTTTTAAAATTTTAAGCGGATCGATTTTCTCACGAGTTCAATTAAATTCACCAGTCAGACCGAGAACCGGCTGATTCAATCATAATTTTTCTCTTTAAATGTGTAATTAAATTTTTTTGTAGGAACTGGACTGGATGAGTGGCCGGTTCTCGATAGAACTGGTCAAATCGGTCTAATTTTTAAAATATAAGTGAAACAACACCTATAAACCTTCTTAATAATAGTATTGCTTTAATGGGCAACTTGGAACAGCCGCCAATAAAATTTGTTTTTTTTGGGACACTTTTTCGTTTTTCATTTTTATTTACGGCCTGTGAGTTTCTTATTATTTTTATTTTTAGAAATTAGGGGGGGAAAAAAAGAAAGCGATTCAGCCGTGCCAAATTAAGACGTATGAGCTGGCCCCACCCGTTTCGCGCTGGTCGGGGCCCCGCGTAGCCTGTCGCCCGACCTAGCCCCGACCCGAATTCCACTCCCGTTTTCATCATCTGCCTCCCCTGTCTTCTGCCTCTCAACACCGCCGAAGAAGATCTTGGAGCGCTCCTCGTCCAAGCGGAGTGACCGACGGGAGTGGGTACGCATATGAGTTTATTAAGATCGGCACGAATGTATTGCCACATAAGTAAGTTTATTTCGTAAAAAGGAAAAATTGGGAAAAAGGAAAAATGATATTCAAGAATCAGAATGTGTGAAGATGAAAATTCAGAGTCCACTATTGAAGACCCAATCGATTTATGTGGGCCCATTGGAGCCCACTACTGAAGGGTAAAGTAATCGACCTCCCAGGCGCTTTGAGATCAAGAGGCTGAGAAAATGGCCCATGTAAGTGGGGTTGGAACTGATGGGATTGAAGAACAAGTTGGTCCGCCATGAGTTTCATGGATACCCCAAAAAAATAAAAAAAAAATAAAAACAATTTATGAGTACGCTATGCTTTATTCCAGGGTTACACCCCACCCAAGAAAATTATCAACTTTTAATGGTAACATAGGGAAATAATTAACATAAATAAGGAGGGAAAAAATTTACTGGCAGCATAATAAAAGAATCCTATTGATTAGTTTCTTAATGTGAACAAATCCAAAGAAAAAAGGCTTACCCTCAAAATTAAAGAAAAATGGAGAAAACATCTTTGTTATATCATTCTCGTTATTTTCAGCCATTTAATCTTAGATTAACATTTCTTTATTTTTTTTCCCCCAAAGAGAGAGAGAGAGAGAGAGAGAGAGAGAGAGTGGAATGAGCTTGATATGGAATAAAGGGCAGGTGAGTCATTTTCTATTTTGTCTTTGGGAGGGCACTTTTGGTATAGCAGTCGTTTTCTCTTTTTGATCAGCAGCCGACTTCTTTTTTTGGTCGGCTTTGTATGTTCCAACTTTTGTCTTTGGGAGGAAAGAAGTCTCTCTCTCTTTGTTTTTTTTTTCCATTTATTTGTTTATTTAGTTTTTCAGCAATTTTTTGTTTCTCTTCGTTGGAAATTGCAATAATGTGAAACAGTGGGGGAAAAAGATTAATAATGAAAACTACGTGCAGTGCAGATTGAAGATTCGTTGGAAAGATTCAAGCTTTCTGGTTGGCATATCACAATGGAACAAAACCAATTCTTGGGTTTCTAAATTGTCTTCTGTCCCTTTGCGGCCACTGTGAATATCGGTCAATCTTGATTTTCTCCATCTCCTGGCGCTCAGGGGATCACAGTCCACCCCGTCTCCTTGGATTTGTCGCATGAATTGGTATCCACCTGTTCTTGATCTTTCGATGTAATCGGTTTCCCATTGTTTTCTTGATGATCTTCGATGGTGTTTGTCGATGGATTCTCCTTCCTCTCCCCCTTTCTCGATTGAAAGCAGATGACTTGCTTTTGGATCTGCTAATTGGGAAATTTCAGTTTCTTGTCATAACTCTACTTTGTTCTGATGGAGATTTGAGCATAACTAGACTCTATCAATTCTCCTCTCTTCCCGAATTTATCTGAGTTATTGTCATCATATTTAGAAGCAATTAAGATTACTCTTTTTCCTTTGTTTGGTAATTGAGTATTTACTATCTCTAATTTCTGTGCTGTCACTGTATTGCGTTCTATATTGTGCCGATTTGACCATTGCCGTGGACGTCTTTCTCGTTTTTGCCTCTGTCAATTGGGTTATATACAATCTCTGCATGCAGTTTTAAGTTATCTGAGAAAATTGTACTGAATTTGAAGCTTGCTCATGTTACTTTTACGACAGGATATGATTAGGCCAGAGGAAATTGGGAATGTAATGTTGTCTCGGTAGTTCTTGATTGCTTGCTTCATTCTTTGGTTGATTGATACAGGATTAAGTTTAGCTTTGGGCCATTGATATATTTCTGGGAAGATTGGCATTGGTTCCTTTTCAGAACGGGTTGTACTTTGGAACTCACCTTGAAAAGAGTTATTTTACCCGGGCATGGCTGCTACGGGAGTTTCACCTGTTAAATCCGAAAAATGTTCCCAAACTTTCACGGAATCTCTGTCTTTGGCCTTTCTTGAATGGATTCTCCTTTTCCTACTCTTTGCGAATGCTCTGTTCTCATACTTGACGACGAAATTTGCCCGTTACTGTGGCCTTCAAACTCCATGCCTCCTATGCTCGAGACTTGATCATATCCTAGGCAAGGAGAGATTGGGGTTCTACTGGGATATGATATGCTGCAATCACAAGTCGGAGATCTCGTCCTTAGTTTTGTGCCATGCCCACTGTAAGCTCGTTGATGTTCATAGGATATGCGAGAATTGCCTCTTCTCATTCGCCACGATAAACAAGTCAAATGCTGAGACTTACAGATTATTGGTGGGGAAGTTGGGAATGGATTCAGACTCTGGGGCATCTGAGGAGGGGCAGGAGTCCCTTTCTGAGGGCAATAGAATCGGTAAGTCCAGAATGAAGCTCTGCTCCTGTTGTAACATGCCATGGATCTCGAAGGGTCCCAAACAGACTTTAATTCAGACCACTTCAATCATGTCCCAGCTCGCGGAGCTAGATTTCCCATTATCAGGCATTATAGGTGCCCTAAAAAATATAGGTGATGGATCATCTAAGAGGATAAATTGTGGGATCAGTGATCTGTCCCATGTTGGATACACGGAGCTTAAGATTACTTCTGACACCGAGTCTGAAGTCCCTTTTTCTGATGATGATGAAGTCAGTAGTCTTGTTTCAAAACCGGCAGGCCTGAGAGAAAAATCGAGGATCAAGCCTTTTAAGGTGGATCCTTTGATAAATATTTCATCCTGTGATACAGTTGTGGAACTTGAGGAGCAAGGTTCTGTTGAACAAACTTCAGCTTCATTGGCCAAGACTAAGGTTGATGCCACCAATAGTCAGAAGGATGAATCAGTGGGAACCACTGTCGGACATGACTTGGAAGAGATTAATTGGCAAAACTCCATAATTGAGGATAAGGATGCTTTGCCTTCTCTTGTTGAGCTCATTTCTTTCAATGATTTCCCTTCTGAAGCAAACAATGCAGTAACTCTGGAGAAATTATCATCAGAGACCTGTACACATAAGGCACCTCCTCTCTCTCCACCATCCAAGCCATCTGAAAATGACACAAGTATGCTTAGCTTTTCCTTTGATTTCTTTCTATGTGAATTGTGAAGTTGAGAAGTTGAGAGTCATTTTACAAAGTCTTTTGATAAATTTTGGTTGATAATTCTGTTATCAAGCATCATCTAATAGTCTGCAAACTTTTGCAGATTTTAGTTTAACATTATGTTTTGTTTGGGTGTGATAGCCGTGAGAGAGACAAATGAAGCCTCGGAAAAATATTCAGAAGAGACCTTGAAGGTAACAACTGAACCTATCACAACAACTGAAAAGCTGGTGGACGCAAATCTTGTATCCCCCAACCCAAGTCCTCGAGTCCCAGACCTGCCTGGTCTTGGTGAGGCATACAAACTTGCCGTGGGCAATCAAGGGAAAAAGTTATCTGGTGTTTTAACCGAACAGTGGTTAACAAAGGACTCCTCTTTGAGGGTCAGTGGAGAATTGAAAAATCTGTTCTCGCAGTTGTCTGCCCCCCGGGGCATTGACCAGACATCAGCACCAGATATGAGCCCGAAGATTTCATTGAACAGTGAGGATTCATTGAAGACCCTGGACGCCCTCCAGAAGAAGATATCTCCTGACAGAGATGAGTCAGGCCCATCTGAGTCATGTGAGAACGAACTAAGGATGCTTAGCTTTTTTCCTGAGTTATTTGTATATGATTTGCAAAGCTGAGATTTATTTTATAAAGTCTCATAGTTACTTTACAAATTCTTTGTAAACTTTGGTTAATAATTCTGCTATCAAGTAGCATTTTGTAGCTTGCAAACTTTCAGTTTAATATAGTGTTTTGCTTTGGTCCCACAGCTGTTAGAGAGACTAATGGAGCTCTGGAAAAAGACTTGGAGGAGACCTTCAAGGTAAAAACTGAAACTATCAGAATGACTGAAAATCTGGTATCCCTTGATTCAAGTCCTCGGGTCCCAAACCTCCTTGATCTTGGTGAGGCCTATAAACTTGCTGTGGGCAATCGTGGGAGACAGTTACCTGGTGTTCTAACAGAACAGTGGTTATCAAAGGACTCCTCTTCTAGGGTCAGCGAAGATTTAAAACATCTGCTGTCACATTTGTCTGCCCCGCGGGGTAATGACCTGTCATCAGCACCAGATCTGAGCCCAAAGATTTCATTGAACAGTGAGGATTCATTGAAGACGCTGGATGCTCTCCAGAAGAGGATATCACTTGAAAGAAATGAGTCAGGCCTATCTCAGGATGGGAGCATGGTGAGTGAAATTGAGGGAGAAAGTACAATTGATCGATTGAAAAGGCAGATTGAGCATGATAGGAAGGCCCTTAACGCACTGTACAAGGAGCTTGAGGAGGAGAGAAATGCTTCTGCTGTTGCAGCAAATCAAGCTATGGCGATGATCACAAGGCTGCAGGAGGAGAAGGCTATGCTCCAGATGGAAGCATTGCAGTATCTCAGGATGATGGAGGAGCAAGCAGAGTATGACATGGAAGCTTTGGAGAAGTCAAATGATCTCCTCTCAGAGAGAGAGAGAGAGATACAGGATCTAGAGGAGGAGCTCGACTTCTACAGGATTAATTATGGGGAAGAGAATCAAATTTCTGGAAATCCTGATATCCACTGTAAAGCTGAATCTGTGGGTGCAGGTAGCTTCAAAGATTCCACGATTGGGTTTGAAGATGAGAGGCTACATATTCATGAGAGCCTTAAGAAGTTGGTAAAGAAGCTCGGCCTTAGTTCGGGTGAGGGAGCAATCTCAGATTTGGGCAACTGTGAACCAATATGTAGTGGTAAAGAAGAGGCCAGCATATGCAATTCGACCCAAAACATTGCCTCCCTGTCCAGGGATGATAGTTTAGGATCACAGAAAGAACAGGGGACTTCACCAGATGATGAAATGGGCGAAGGCGACCGTGTTGGGAAAAGTTCTTCAATTACACCCCAAGGGGTCGACTTGACTTCCGTAAACAATGAGGTTTCCCATCTTCAGAAAAGGCTGGAAGCACTCGAGGCAGATAGGAATTTTCTCGAGCGTACCGTGAGGCATGTCAGGATTGGAGAAGAAGGGATTCAGTTTGTTCGAGACATAGCGACTTGTTTGCAAGAAATAAGAAATACCATGTCAAAGGCCAACTAGTAAACTTCATGTTAATGCCTCATGTGAACACATTGCAAAGGTTGGTTCTGTGCCTATGGAATTGATGCATCTTTTATGTATTATGAAAGCTGCCTATTTGGTTCACGCCGCATACTATTATTATCTGCAGGTGTTCATCGGAATGGAGATGCCGATTATTCTGAAAGAACAAATGAACTGTTCCATAAATAAAGGTCTGCCCCAAGTTTGCCGCTGACACGACCGGGGTGTTATATCGGTTGTTTCCTCGATTCTAACATGTACGGAGATTTGCTGATTCTTTCTTTCATTCCCTTTCACTTTCCCCTTTCACCTTCCCCCTCTTTTAGGTGTATAGAGGTGTGATGATTGTTGATTCTCTTTTACGGGTTTTAGATTGAGCAGTGGATGAGCAGAGTGATTCTATTGTACAAGGTTCCATTTTTCATTTTGCGTGCAAAGTCAGAGCCCAATCTTATTCCAAGATGTTCTCTGTACATGGAACAGAATAGTGATTTCTTACCTGTAGATTTAAGTTTGCCATTTTCTTGGTTTCTGACTTTGAATGTGTTTTGGGTCAATATCTTGTTGAATACGCATCTTTGAACTGTAATTAGTGCTGTGAGAATCGGGAACTCTACAATATCAGGCGAGTTAAGGGCATACGATTGAAACTTAATATTTGCGTGCTATTCCATCGCCTCTGATGCTGTCAAATTATTAATGAACTAATAGAGAGAGCTAGAAATGGTCTATTAAGTCTGCTGACAAGCCCTTTTCTAGGACCGACTCATGCAATGTCAATCACCACTTTTGACAAGCGCTCCCACTACAGCAAGGCATCCTTTCCGACATATGAGCTGAGCTAACAGATAGTTGACTGGAAAACGAGTCGCGGGGTCAAGTTACTCGAATTCCCGAGCAAACGGAGGATTCTTGCGCTTTGATAGACGCCAAGCACTTCACCTCTCAAGCCTAGCTCGTTCCATGATCGTGTCACAGATTTCAATCGAAGTTCATGTACCTGAGCATCGTTGTGCGTGGGACCTGGACTCGGTCCCCGCGTGTGAAAAAGGGTTCATCGCCAGGTGGTGAAAGACATACCAGCAGGGGCCTCACCTCTCAGTCCACGACTTGGAGCCGGTTTGGGCTTAACCAGGCAGCGGGCTAGATCCGCAGTCAAACATCCTGGTCTCGTTCGTGTTGCTATTTATACAGACATTTTAGACTCTTTCAACAGTATGAATTTTCCTCCCTTTAACATTACCAGCATCAGGATAATTTGAGGTGGAAGGAGAAGGGGTTGGTGGGAATTTGTAAATTAAAAGAATATATAATCCCGAAAGAATTTACCTCTTATTATATCATTTTAACTAGAATCCGTTCACTAAATTTCTAAATATCGGGTTATGTACCATATAAATTGCATCTCACCGCTTGTATCTCAACCACCCACATCTTAGAATTCTGAGGTCCAACATATTAATTAATGCTTATGAAACTCATTCAAAGCTTTGAATCCGCGGCCTCTGATCTGTTGGGTCGACTCGGGCAGCAAACAAAATAAAAACCAAACCATCTTTGCCTATATATATCACTTGCACTAATGCCTCTCTTTTCACCGTCAAGAACATACCTCAGAGTCTCCTTAATTCAAGGTGTTCTTGATCAAAAGGGCGGGCGCTATAACATGGGCTGTCAACTTCGTATTAACAACCCGATAAACGTCCTCTTCATTGCATCCCTCGTCCTCTCGATCTCGAGCATCGAGCAGACTCTGGCCTTAAGACCGCTCGGGATCATCGAGTCACTGAGGAGAGGCCCCGTGCCGCCATCTCAAAGCTCGCCGTGTACGTACATCCCAGGGGGAGGGGGACGTGGCCGGTGCGTGTTGGCTGAGATGAACTACGCCGGGGGCAGCGGTCATAAAGCCTAAAGAGAAGCCACTGAGGCTGCCGCGCGCCATCGTGGGAGCCTCGGAGCTCAGCTTGTGTGAATCCACCCGCCAGCTTCCTTGCGCAGTGAAGATACGAAGCAAGTGTTGAGCTCTCGATCTAATTCGACCGAAATGATACCGATTCAATCGATCATGTACATGTACAATCATATAGGAGAGATGGAAATGATCGAACTTTATTATTATTCTTATTTTTTCCTAGAAATACTTGTGGAAGGTAACACCCATTGCAATAGGAAAAAAAAATTGTAGGTTACACACAGTAGATTAATAAGTCGTGTGAAGCTTTTATATTTCACTGGTGGCGCAGATGACAGGAGAAGATTTTGCATGTAATGGATATATCATGTAAGATAATGTCATAAAATTCAAGAAAAAAAAAACCGTTTCTTTTATTCAAAAGTAATATCACATTATTACTTGCTCGAGCTAATAAGGGAAACAGGTCAGTCGTGACCGACTAGGTTAATGTTCTTGGTTTCCATGGGTTGCCCAAAGATATGTCGGTTCAGCTGCATGCCCGCTTGAAGCCCGAATCCGAACCTGTCGTGATTGTAATGCTTGTATTTGTGTAGTATAACTTCATACCTCTGCGCATTATATATATTATATATACTTGTCTGTACCTACGTTGGGTGCGCACACAGAGAGAGAGAGAGAGATCGCAAGATGTTGACCTTTGGAGGTGTTTGACTTTGACATAACAAATATATATATTACTGATCGGTAAGCTGCATGTGGAAGGACTTGTTTGACTGCTCCAATGAACGGAGAATGCTTAGGCAACTATAATGCGCCGAAGTGAAGCACATCACCGCGGCCCATCTAAATGCATGAGGCCCAAATCGTAGGCCCATAATTGAGGCCCAAATGTCTGACCCATATTTAGGCCCACGTAATTCAGCCGAGCCAGTGATCCCGAAAGAAAAAAACGTTCAGTCGGGCTCTAGGTCTCTCCCGGCAGAAGCAACCTGCTCGTTCCATGGTTATGCAGAGAAGAAAATGAGGGTGCCTTTGAAGCTGCTCAGTCAATTCTGCTCCATGGCGATGACGCTGTTGATTATATCCCTGTGCTTGAGCAATCTATACGCTTCTTCAACCGCTGCCGCGTCTTCTTCTTCGTCCCAGACCACTATGCACACAAATAACTGGGCAGTTCTTGTGTGCACCTCTCGCTTCTGGTAAGGAAAATCTTCACCGATGTTTCTCTAGCAGCTTAATTTTTATAGGACTCTTCGGATCAGCTGTAGACCCGCGCAGTTTTTGCTCCCCATCCCCCAATTTGAGGAAATTGTCATGATATGCGAAAGGAGAAGAGTTTGGTATATGAGAAAGTGGTTTCGATGCTCAATAATCTCTAGTTAGAAAATAGGTGTGACTGGTACCAAGGCAACATCTTCAAAGTTTTGAATCAGATTCAAGCTCTCGTTGAAACTTAATAGGAAAAAGACGTATTCCTTATACCACTGCTGTGTACGTGCGCATTTGACTCATCCCAGCCAAAAAAAAGGTTGTACGCATTTTCATTGCAAAGGCCATCTTCGAATAATTTTAGTAGTCTTCTGTTAGGGGACACCTGGTTTACTTCACGCCCCACTATAAAGTTGTCTCATGTCTGTTGAGTACTGTGGAAGTTCCCCTTTTCAGGTTCAATTATCGTCACATGGCGAATACCCTGTCTCTATATAGGTAAGCACATATCTTGGTGGATGAATTTCCTGAAGTTTATTTGAATGACTGGTCCGTGACCATCTTCATTTTCTTGCATTCCACAGAACAGTTAAGCGGCTCGGAATACCTGATGAGAGGATTATTCTAATGCTTGCAGATGACATGGCTTGCAATGCCAGAAATAAATATCCAGCACAAGTCTTTAACAATGAAAATCATAGGCTTAACTTGTATGGAGATAATGTTGAGGTGATTTCTTTTCCCCACTTCCTTATCATTTATTGATGTGTACGTGCAATTCACTCTCACCAGTCAATATAATTGGTTTTGTGTTCATCTTAGACTTAGATAAAGTACTCCTATGCTTGAGTAGAGAAAATCGCTGCCATGACTCAAAGGTGAAACCTTATGATTAAGAAAACACCATGTTCTATGGGATGCTTATTATGAAGGGCCCCTGAAACGATTTCCATTTTCAGGTTTCAGATACTGTATTATGAAGGTGAGATGGTTATTGTTAATATGAAGAAGAGATAGTATGAGTTCTTTCCAGAGCATTGATCTCATAAGCAAATTCAATTGTCTTCCTGCAGTTCCCCCTTTTCTTGGTTCTTTTGGTTTATATTATCTTCTATCGACAAATGTTTCATTTTTTTGGATAGACTGCTGATATTTAAGTCAGATAATCTTGGGGGTAATGGATTAACGCCTGAATTGGGTGATGTTATCAGTAAGGCATGGAACTATTACATATATCTATAACTTGGAAATTTGCAATTGGATCAGTCAATTTGTAGCATAGGAAGATTTTTCATTTTCATTTCCTTTTATTGATGCAAATATGAATTTCAGGTAGATTACCGAGGTTATGAAGTTACTGTTGAGAACTTCTTACGTGTCCTAACTGGCCGTCATGAAACTGCTGTTCCAAGATCAAAGCGCCTTTTAAGTGATGAAGGAAGCCATATTCTTCTATATATGACTGGACATGGTGGAGAGGAATTTTTAAAATTTCAGGACTCAGAAGAGCTTCAGAGTCATGATCTAGCTGATGCTGTGAAACAAATGAAAGAAAAGGGCAGGTTAGGCGATCTTATGGTATCATCATGTCCTTGGCATGCAAATTGTTTAGTTAATGTTTTTACCTCAGATTGATCGTGCTACATGAAGATGCTTGGTTTTGTTCTCTGTGGTTTTTCTTTGGATCAAGTTAATCACCTGTTAATGTCAAAGTGTGATGTCCTAGGCTCTAACAAGAGTGTTGTAATCTGGTTTTATTTATTTATTTTTTACCCAGATTTAAGGAGCTGTTAATAATGGTCGATACTTGTCAAGCTGCTACTCTCTTCTCTCAGGTTTGTCACCTTCTTCTAAGGGCCTATAAAGAAAGCTCTTTTTTTACCCCAATCATATCTTGCAGCTTAGTTTGTGTCAATACAGTTTGACTACGGATGCTAAAAAAATGTAGCATGACTAGGGATAGTTCATTGCCAAACTCTAGACACCTGGAATTGAAGGGTGTTTTTCTTGTTTCTGGCTGAGAGTATTCATTCATTCCTTGAGTTTTGCAGCTTCATTCACCAGGTGTTTTGGCTATTGGAAGCAGCTTGAAAGGGGAGAACTCATACTCGCATCACTTGGACTCTGATGTACGAGAGATGCGATAGCAGTAACCTTTACCTACTCTTTTGTTCATTGAGCATATTTATGTGATCTTGTAGTGTTTTATTTGGAAATTGACCTTTTCAATTTTATCTCGATTCCTCAATACAGGTTGGAGTTTCAGTGGTGGACCGTTTTACATTTTATACACTTGCTTTCTTCGAGAGATTAAATATGTATGACAATGCTTCTCTAAGCAGGTATGGTGAATGGCTTTATTACATGACATAAACTTCATATAATTGGATCTTGTTTTTGCACTCTAAATTCCTCTACTTTTCACTTCATCATAATTGCTGTTATTTCCAGCTTTCCTGTAGAAGCTGGCATTCGTGATATCAACAAAGCTAATCTATGCAGCTCAAACCTTTATTTCTTTTTGCAGTCTTTTCAGCTCCTATAATCCCAATCTATTAATGTCTACCGCATATTATCGAACAGATCTATTTCCCAGACAACTGGAGCAGGTAGGGAATTGATTCTCTTCCTTCAACTCAATGGTGTTGTGCCGCTTAACCTCACTTTTTTGTTTGTACAGGTACCGGTGACAAACTTCTTTGGCTCAGTCATGGAAACAATACATACTGACCATCCTTACCGAGCTGGCAAAAGAAAGGAGAAGGTTAAAATTGAAATGACCTTGAATGAAGCAGCTCAGGATAAACAGAGAAGGATACTATCAGACCTTGGGGACCAAAATAGCCATTCTGAAATAGAAGTATGACTTGTACATTGAATGTCTCACTTTTCATTGTAGACATGCTGCAAACAGGATTAATTTTTTAATGAGACTGATTCATAATGCAGGCTCCAAAGGATTCTATATTATGCTTGTGGAGCAGTCTTCAAAACAAGACGGAAAGATTTTTGTATCACGATACCTTTGTATACTATGGCTTGGTGATGATGCTTCCACTGTTAGCAGTTTCCACATGGCTTTCTTCATGAAGGCGTGGCTGGGTGGACCCTCTGTTGTTCCATTTTCTGAAGACCTTTGGTGAGCCCAGATGAGGGAGCATACATCACATTAAAAGAAAATGTAGGTGGGTGACGTCCTAATTTACTCTGAAGAATGCTTGACCATTCTAATTTGTATGGTTGTGGAATACTAGCTGGCTTTCCCTATTTTTCTTTGACAAGACGGAAAATGTACTTTCTGCTTGCATAATTTTGAGGGGGTGCTCTTCAACTAGTGGATGTCGCTTGTTCGGGTGTTTATCGTGGTGGATGCGGTTGGTTTCTGTAGTAATAAAGATCTCAAGAGCCCTAGCCTCCCCAAGTCTGTCAAATAAATAGATAGGTCATGCATTCCCATCCCACTAAAGGCAAAACTGCCAGTTTCTTGCTCACGATTCACGAATGGAAAAAACCACTAAATGACAAACTAGGAGTTCAGTTTCATGTGTTGGTTTTTTAGTGCTTTTTTTTTTTCACTTTGCAATTTAGGTGCAAGAAATCAGAATACTTAAACACTGTTCTCCACTGGTCTGTTCGGTAGATTTGATAGAGATTTAGTCCTTTTCAACAAATAATATGTATTTAGATGGTTGCTCTCTCTACGTAGCTTCCACGTTCATTAGCATTTTCTGTTAACTATTAATTAACCTGCTGCCAAGGCGGAAGTGGCTTGATGTGTCTTCCTTCTATAAGATATTGATTAACTTGCTACCAAGGTGGAGATCACCCCTTTTCCTCTATTTTTGGATTTGTCATCTTTGTGGCGTCTGATTGTGGTCTTAAATCCTGTATATGTTTCGGGCTCTATCAGGATTTGCATTGACAAGAAATGCTCTGAACGGAGGGTGCTTGCCAGCTCGTGCTCTTGGGTCCTTCAGACAACGATTTTCCCCAATAAAGAGCAGCCCAGAACCGGAATGGAGGGGAACGGCACTCTGTTTCTAGAATGCTGCTAACACGAGTTTGTTGATTCGAATTAATATGCCCTAGTTTTAGATTAATTTTAGTTTTTGAAGTATAAATGGTCCAAGCTGAAAAATGCGCTAGAGAATGCTTTCAAACGTAAGCGGGCGCATTCTAAGAATCATAAGGAAATGACACATTTCTTGAAAGGAAAAATGTCCATCCCTTAACTCACTAGAAAATCCGCAGCAGCTCCCCAATTTACAGAGCTGGGGGTGGAACGTACACTCGCTGCCATGAGCTTGCACGCCATTCCCGATCGCAGTCAAGAGTATCAGCAGGGTCGCACTAGCAGTGGAACTGGGTCGGACGACCTGGTTTCAGATTAGGATTTAGCAACGGTTGACAAGGGATGACAAAGTATGGCTCAGGAAGATAAACATGGTACGGTTGTTTGACGACGGAGGAGGAGGTTGATCGCTGCCTGGGACTTCTCATTCCATTCTCTCTCTCTCTCTCTCTCTCTCTCTCTCGCTCTCTCGGGGGAATGAAAACGGATCAACGAACAATGTGTCAATTTCCATTTTCCCACCGGTGGGCTGGCGAGAGGAGTAAGCAGCGGCGGCAGATGCCCGGTGACACTAATAGCGAGAGGAAGGAGCAGCAGCAGTGGCAGCGGAGGTTCGAAGGCAGCTTTGTCCCTCCGTCCCCTTCTTCCTACACGGGTCCTTCTCGGGAGTTCCAATCATCTCGCCAAGGTGGGTTCCCCGAAGCTTTATCGATTTCCAATCCCAGCCATTACAGGGCTTTTTTACGTGACCCTTTATTGATGGACTCTTGTTCTGAAATTCGGACGGTTCAGAGCTCGGTGAGTGGACCGCTTTGTGAAAGTCCATTCTTAAGTTTTCTTTCTTTCTTACTTTCTTTCATTTTTAATCTAAAGTTCTCATTGTTCAAATAAGGAAAATGATGGAATCCAGTCCCAAGAAATTCATTCTTTTTACCACCTGAAAGCACTCTGGTGCTCTGCATGGAATCCATCTCTAGGTTCCCCTTTTTCTTCAGTAGTTGGATACGATTTGTATCTTTTATCTGCTACTGCAACTGTCTAGAAAATTCTTATTTTCTTTTATCTTTGGTCTCGATAAATTAGTTTTTCTTTTTATATTCTGTAATTTTTTTTTTCGCTCCTGCTCTCCTGCCAGAACTCCAAGATTGGGGAAGCATTCCTTCCATCTGTCCTGTTTTTG
Organism: Sonneratia caseolaris; assembly: GCA_900006705.1. Classification (NCBI taxonomy): domain Eukaryota; kingdom Viridiplantae; phylum Streptophyta; class Magnoliopsida; order Myrtales; family Lythraceae; genus Sonneratia; species Sonneratia caseolaris. The sequence goes on from CXYZ01021177.1 coordinate 301,543, forward strand.
TTTATTATTGTTTCATATGATTTCTTATTACGCTTTTCTGCAATCTCTGTTTGTTGCTTGGTATCTATCTGCATTCTTTGTTCTACATGCATTTCACTGTTTTTTTTTTCCCTTCTTCTACTTTCTCACCTGAAATTAAGAAAAGCGGTAAATATGTTGACAAAAAAATGGTAAATCTTTTATCTTTTATCTTTTTATCACTCGGTTGAGTTTCTAACTCCCTTTTCTCACTGTTCCCTCAAAGGGTAAAATTTTACCGATTTATAATTTTCTTTATTCAAAATGTTTGAACTTGAATAGCTTGGATAAATTGTGGCCAACCACCCAGTTTTGATGTTGGCTGAGTTTCCTCATATTTTATTATATATTGAGATATGTATATAGTGGCGTATTAAATTTTAAAGAGAGAGAGAGAGAGATGTATATAGTAATTTCTATATTATGCAGGCAAAGGAAGACAGGGTTATACTACGCATGTCATTCGTGTTGGTGTTGCAGAAGTATAATCTCTCTCTCTCTGTGTCTCTGTCTCTCTGGGTGTCCCTCTTTTTTCATGGTTCTGAAGTTTCTTTCTGCATCTTTCAATTGATCTTGGATAATGCCTTCTTACTTGCTGTCTATCTCCAACCCATACAGGCTGACATGGAGAGTAGTCAGAACGTTGGGCTAATAATCTTGTTGGGATAAGCATGTTCATCAGTTTTTTGAAGCTCTGCTGCATATCTCATGCACTTTCACGTAGCTTGTGTTCATTTAAGGGATGGTTTATTTTTTCCAGTAGTAAACAAAATGATGCATCCCTCAAAATTTCAGATGTTCAAATCCTCTGTAAATAGCCATGTTTGGTTTATGGCAATAATATGTTCTTCTGAATCCCGATTGCTTCAGATGGCAACTACGATTCTTTTTTGTCTCACTGATGGTTTCTTTTTTTCATTTTTTCTTTTTACCTCCATCATTATTTTGTTGAGATCTTTTACCCAATTCAATTTAGGATGTGCGCCGCAAGATCTATTTTTTCATGCTGCGAATCAAGTGCAACATTTGCATTCTCTCTGCATCTGGTTCTATTTCCAGCATTCTTACATTTCTGGGCACTGGAGTCGATGATAACTACCAGGTAATCTGATGTGTCCTTTTCTAATCTACAAAATGAATAAAGAACAGATATGCTTTCTAACTCCTTTGTGATAAGTTATGTTGTCACTCTGCTTGATTGACCCATGGAAACTGAGCATGTCCCGGAGATTGCTTGATTTTAGGCTCCCTTCGAGATTATTGCTCTATCAGGATCATATGTGCATGGTGAGTCTGGACGGATAACTGGTGGGCTGAGCATATCTTTGTCTGATGCCAATGGTCAAATCTACGGTGGAGTCGTCCGGGGGCCATTGGTGGCTTCAGGCCCTGTTCAGGTAATATGTTCTTCATAGATCGGGCGCGTGAACTCCTATACTAAATGTTTGGTGGCTGCTATAGGGAACTGAGGATGGCACCCTTTTGGCCTGTTGGAGCTGAGTCTTGGCTCCATTCTACCTTATTCGAGTTCTTTCCAAGGATTTTCTACCTTGTCACTACTTAAACCGAGATGATGAGACGTTAGTATCTGCAGGTTATCATCTGCTCATTTCCCACCAACTCGATGGGTACTAGCACGGCTATAAAAGGCAATCCTTCTGGTAGGTTGCCGGGACCTGCTGGGCGGCCTGCAGCTCCGATGCGGTGACTCTGAGCAGCAGGGATTGACTCGTTGATCCCAAGTCGCCATATGGTTCACACCGTGGAAAGAACATGAATGAGCTCCATGACCAACGAAGAACCTGAGAAATCCCGGCGTTAGAAAGTAAAAAGACAGCAAAGGCAAGAACTCTCAGATTGGATAATTGGCTTTCTTCGAGCTCCTGTTCTAATTTTTGGTCACGTGGAAGAATGTCTATAGCTCTCTGGGCGACAGGTTCTTTCAACTCACATTGCTCGCTTACCGTACAGATCGATACCTCTCCTTTTTCTGTATAAATCAAATCACTTATGCTCCTGAGTTCGGTGCATAGGACAGGAGGCTAGTGCCTTGGATCGTGCCATCCATTGCTGATAGGACCTACTTCAGCCATTTCTTTGTATTCTTCTTCACAGTATAAATCGCATGGTGCATTCCACGGGTTAGGTGTTATAAAGATTTGAGCAAGTTAAAGGACAAATTCTGTTAATAGACAGAGGAAGTTTGAACTTTTGTCTATCATAAAACGCAACCTTCTTCTCGTTTTCCCAGTAAGCTCCCCCACGCATCCTGCCAAAAACGTTGACAGGAGAGCAAATCCACCGGTGGGAGCGACGGACGGACTCTTTCGAGGTGGAAGAGCTCAAGGCCGGAGATCTTAGACGACTTGTACCGACCGCTCCCATCCTCCAAGCGATCGTCCTCTGTACTTTGCCCACCGGAAGAAGAATCCAATGCATGGAGAAAGGTGCAGAGCCGACACCGTGCCGATAGGTCCTTCACACCTACTTAGAAGGATCACCACCGTTGACCGTATTCAGAGCTGGGACTCCAGCTATAAAAACCCTATCATTTATAATTGCACGAGGAATTATAAAATTCTATTGCAATACAATTTATAGAATTGAAATTGAATATTTAATTTAAGAAAAATATATATATTAAACTATTTTAATAGAGGTTTATTATTAAATTACTTGTGCAGACTCAATCTTACATCAATTAATTAATAAATTTGGCACAGGACAATACAACTACTCCTTATACCTTTTCCAGCTAATGATCCTGTGGATAATCGAAAATTTTTTGTTATTAACTTAAAATAAATGCACCGGCATATATGGGATCTACTCTGAGTAGAGTTATTAAAATTTCGCACGTAAAAAAAAAAAGTACTTGAGCTTAGGGTGTTGGGGCACTTGGTATGGCCCAAAAAGTGATGTGATTATGAAATAATTCTAAAATATTAATTACATTTTAATATTTTTAAATTAATTAGTTAATTAAAGAATATCTTTTAAAAAAACATATATACATATTTAAAAAAATAAACATACGTGTCATTTGGAAGATTTTTTGGACTAGATAAGATGGTCAATTATACCAACACAACATGAATTGACAAGTCTACACTCGAATTTTCTTTCCGTAGCACGAGTCTACATGATAGGTAATGGTATGCATGTGTGTGATTGTCAAAGACCCATGGCCCAGTATCACGATGGATAGATATCGTCTATTTAAAAAAGGTAAAGTAACTATGAAAAAAATCGATTCGAATTAAAGTGAGGGAGAAGAGTAATATTGTGATGAGAGAGATTTAAATTGTGTTAGTGGGGAGTCATATATATTATATATGTATATACGTGTGTGTATATATATTATACATATATATTCCATATATTACACTCCGAATTTTTCCGGGAAATTTAAAACAAATTAACCGCCCAAATGAAATTGACCCACACATTAACCCAAAAAGAAGACTTTTCTGGGTGGGTGTCACCCTTTCAAAGCCGTCTTCTTCCCATATCTCTCTCCCTATCGCTCTCTCTCGCCGGGCAGGAAAAACGGGGGCCGGAAATTGCTTGGAGTTTTCTTGGATTCTCAAACGACACATATCCAGTGACCGAGCTCAGCTTGTATCTTGATTCTCCGTGTCCTCCGTTCTCATACCATCCCCTATTCTAGGGTTCGTATTTGTCCCTAGATTCCGCTCCCAGCGGATTCGTTGACTCTCTGTGGGTTCCGGAGAAGAATGGAGCAATCCGTGCTGGATGACATCATCGCTCGCCTGTTGGAGGTCCGGACCCGTCCTGGCAAACTGGTCCAGCTGTCGGAATCGGAGATCCGGCAGCTCTGCGTAGTCTCCAAGGAAATCTTCTTGCAGCAGCCCAATTTATTGGAGCTCGAAGCTCCCATTAAGATTTGCGGTATAAGATTGCTCTCCCCTGTCATTCTTTCCCTTTCCTCGATGCTTGTTCATATTCATTTTCTTTTGATTGGTCTGAGCCGTGTACGTTTAAATCTCGGAACTTTCTATGGCGAGTATATATATATTATATATAATATATATATATATTTTAACACCTGCGTAAGAAGCTGGTCTAAGCTTATTTCTCGCTTATATTTCTTGATCTTTTGGTGCTTTTCGGATATAGTTCTGTGGTGCGATGTGCGTAAACTAGCTGTTTTAGCTGTTAAGAGCCCGAAATTATGCCTCTGGTGCATGCCAATCCCTGTGGGCTAGATTGACTGCTCTCTACTGCCTTTGTTTGGTGAAGTTACGCTATGCAAATGGGTTCAGTCTCTGCATATTATGTTCAAAAGCCGGACAGACAGATTATGCAAAGGGGATCCTTTGTCTTTCCGTTTAAATTTGATTTATTTGCATCTATAATGTCATTTGCCTAGCATGATTCCGTTTATGTTCTACATAATCTCATTTGGTTAATATGCTTGTTTTGTATGGGTGATCAATACATGTAGTCTTCTATTTTTATATGTTTGTTTCTTGCTGCACTTCAACTTTCACATTTTCTACGTCATTTCAGCCTTGTGCTTCCATTTGCTGTTTTTGAGTTTGTGCTATGTTTCACTGAACAGTTCAAGCAATTCTTTCTTTAAGGACTGAAACCGCAGGTGTTTCTGGTGGTTGATATTTTGGCTTAAAGTCTTTTAGATTTGGGGATTTGCGAGCCCGCTGAGTTCATTTTATTAACCTCTGATGTGATGAAAAATCCATACTAAGTTTTTTTTTTTAATGTAAAACTATCCTTTTTTAGAAGCCTGAATATCCCATGGGAAAGAAGCATGTACCCTGTTGCAACAGAATCTAACTCAATGGCTCACACAAGTATCAGCTTATGTTGCTGTACTACAATTATTACACAAGAAGCTAGAGAAGTTTCCTTTGAATGATAATTCATGGTTGCGTTTCCTAATCAAGCATCCTGTTTTTCTTTTTTTGGTTAGAAAAGCCATACACAATCCTTTTGTGAGTGGAGCACATCATTTTCCCTGAAACTTGAACGTTGAATTTTGGATTTATGTACAAGAATGAGTCCGGCATCACATCCAGCTTGGTTTTGGATCCATTCTATTACACCTGCGTCAAAATTGTTGAATCTAATGTTACCCAGTAAGTTATAGAAATCCATTAGGTGGCATACAAGAATTTCTAAAAATGATCCTATGGCAACTGGAAGCTGACACTTATCTATTGTTGCTTTCTTTTTTTATCTATGTTTTTCTTTCTAAGACAATTTTAACATAATGTTGAATATATAATTAATGGCAAATCTTTTCAACTTTCAGGTGACATTCATGGTCAATACTCTGATCTATTGAGGCTTTTTGAATATGGTGGTTTCCCTCCCCATGCTAATTACTTATTTTTGGGGGACTATGTTGACCGAGGACAGCAGAGTTTGGAGACGATATGTCTCCTCCTTGCGTATAAAATAAAATACACTGAGAATTTCTTTCTCTTGAGAGGGAACCATGAGTCTGCTTCCATTAATCGCATATACGGCTTTTATGATGAGGTCAAGAGGAGATTTAATGTGCGGTTGTGGAAAACTTTCACTGATTGCTTTAACTGCCTCCCTGTGGCTGCCCTTATTGATGAGAAGATTCTATGCATGCATGGTGGTCTTTCTCCGGACCTTCAAAAGTTGGATCAAATTAGGAATTTGCAACGTCCTACTGATGTGCCAGACGCAGGATTGCTCTGTGATCTTCTTTGGTCAGATCCTAACAAAGATATAGAGGGATGGGAAATGAATGATAGAGGAGTTTCTTACACTTTTGGTGCAGATAAGGTGTCGGAATTCCTTCAGAAGCATGATTTAGATCTCATTTGCCGTGCCCACCAGGTTTTTTTATTGCTTAATAGTTTGATGAAATAATATATGTTCCTGTACAAGACTGATTGTGTTTAGACTTGGCCAGTTTGGCCAGTTCTTTTGTTGAGCTGACAAGAAATAGGATAAGTTACGGTAGATGCATCATCAGTTGGATGCATTGACCACCATTGGACCCTTGAATTCATGCTTCAGAGCACTCAACTCTATAGTGTCAATTCCAATTTGGATAATTATATGGACTCTATTCAGCATATACATCAACATATTTGCATTTGTATGCTAGCAGATTTTGCTTCTAATACATACAAAAATATCAACATATAAAGTAGTTCCATGTAGTCCATAACTCTTGGTTATTATCATTTTCCTAGAATCTTAATTCATTTAGGAAGGCCTCAAGAACCCTTCATCTGACTAATCTCCTTAATGGGTTTTTTTTTGGGGGATCATTCTAATAATCTAGTAGTTGATTATTACCAGAGCCTAGATAAGAACTTAAATATTGTGTAGTGCTGGCTTTGAATCTTAGGTTAGGGTTAAAAATGATTGTTATTGCCTTTTCTTTCAGTCTACTTTCTGGCATTGAGCCCCAATTTTATTCTCTTCAGGTTGTGGAGGATGGGTATGAGTTCTTTGCTGATAGGCAATTAGTAACAATATTCTCTGCACCTAACTACTGTGGGGAATTTGATAATGCTGGTGCAATGATGAGTGTGGATGATACCCTAATGTGCTCCTTCCAAATCTTAAAGTCCCCAGATAAGAGGTCAAGGTATAATCTCGGGGAAAGTGCTATTGCAAGGCTTGGGACTCCTCCAACTGGAGTTAAGGTAAATGCATGTCTTCTCCCTTCAAGATATGATCTGTTGTGTTAGATCCATGAGTAGTATATACAATAGTGAAACAAATATCAGGAATTCAATATTACCTTTCTATCAGCTGGGTGCGAGTTCAGTATTTCAGCTGTTGGATTTTGCAATATCAGCAAGTAATTCATCTTTTCCCAATGCAGTACAACTCCAGTCCACCATCATCCTATATGTGTTATTTGGAAATAATACCTTAATTATCTGTTATGATAGATGAGACCTGAACTCAAAACTGAGTGGTAGGTTGTCATTTCTGCCCCAATAGATTCATGGTTTCAGCAATGTGTAGAATATCCACAACTTGCTTGGTAATAGTTTTGGGCAATATAAGAAACAAACTATGATTCTTCATGAGTGCTGTTTCTTTGTAAGAATTGCTACTTCTTGAACTATGTCATCTCTCTCTCTCCACCTCCCCGACCCAACTCTCAGATATGGTTCTCAAATTTTGTGTAGACGAAGATACATGATAGAGCTTATTTCTTCGTTTTCATATCCATTTTTTTTTCTTTGTAGCCTTTCCCTGGTGCAAAATTTTGATGTAGCAAGTTGGCATCAATCATCCTAGTATGGCAAGGAGTAGGATAAGGTCAAAGACTGCTGAAAGATGAATCCTGAGGTACTTTAGATTTCCCACCATAATGTGTTGGAAACCATAAAAAAAAAAAAAAGAGGGAGGAAAGTCATTCAGAAACTAATGCGAGAGAAGGATTCTTTGCCTTCAGTATAATGCTTGACTTGTGTAGAAGACAATTAGATCCTCTATCTGCTATATGTACACTAATGGGTGCTTGGTCAGGGCAAAATTGTCACTGTTGTTCTAAATGTTTGCACCCTCTTCTGTTTGAGACTACGGGGAGCTTGTGACTGTTTGGGGTTACACGATGGTCAGTTTGGGGATATGGTTTGGGATTGGAGGAACTATGCTCTTGGTGTTTTTCCCTTTTAAAAAGTCTGACCATATCATAAGCCTGCTGGCGCTGACATGCTTGAACCAATTTATCTCGACAACGTCTCCTTTAGCACAAAAACACCTGAAAGCCCCCAAAATATGTCATTGCGTTTTCAATCATTACTTTGCACCATCTTATCTATGTCGACTGTTCTTGGAATATTCTTCCGTTGTTGGTAATATATCTTTTGCCATCTTGCTTCCTACTGTCTGTGAATTGGGTTACAAAAAGATGATCGGAGAAACGGTGTTATGTAGCGAAGTTTTGTCCTTTTTGATCACAAATTAAGGGTGATATTCCTGCATATGAAGATTCATTCTTTTTAGCTTTCATAACCACTTAGAATATTGGCAGCTACTTAGGATCAGAGATTTATTTTGTTTTTTCTTTCACCCTTTAAAATATATTAGCAAAAAGAAAAATGTACGCCCAAAATTTTATTATTGTTATTGATGAAGGTAAAAATGGAAAAAGAAGATTTAAAATAAAAAAAAAAAAGAGAGAGGGAAAGCTACCGGTCCGATAGCGGATCATGTGATATATATATAAGCTTATCAAAGGGTGTGCTCGAGCGCTTCACATCCGGTTGCCTGATTGATAACTTGTCGTGAGAGCTCTACCGTTCGTTCATGCCCGAATTTCAAATTAGGATTTTCATTTTTATTTTCTTCACCGTCTTTATTTCGTTCAAGATGGGATCCTCTTACTCTGTGCAAAATACATGCTTCGTTTCCTTCTGCCACCGATGTCTCCTCCTCGGGTTCTTCCCCTGGGTTACGCCAACAAGTCTTCAAGTACGAACCGTAACACCAAGTTAGTTAGCATGGACTAGCTTTGATCATGCTGATGAATTTTGTCTCCTAGGAGTTTAGAGCGGGTCTGGTCAATTAATCCATAAACATATCCAACACTCCTCCCATGTTGAAACGTATATTCTCTATGTATGATTCCCATAGCGATTCTTCGATTCCATTCAATTCTGCAAGATATATGGCTAAATTAGTTTAGCATTCCTTCCCTACATCATAGAAGCTCGTCTCATTGCCATTCTCTATGACCTTCCTTGCATTCCATAGACAGGAGGGAAAAGTCACAAGTTCCATGGCGAAGACAGAAACAAAACAAGAGAGATAGAGAGAGAGAGAGTGATAGAAGATAGCAGCATGCAAAAGTAGGCAATTTTCTTCCTCTGAGCTTTCTATGTACTTGGGGTTCCGAGATTGTCTTGCTAAACCTGATCTGTCAGATCGAATCGTACGTGGTGAGCCTGAATCTTGTTACAACTGACCATCCCTTATAGCGAGCCTTTGTCAATGGAACTACTGAAATTTACAGTGGTAATAGCCGGAAGGTAGTAGTTAAGACTTGTTCATGTTATTTGTCCACTTTAGTCAGATAATGAGCTTGTCTCTCCTCCGCTAATTAAGGGTCCATAGGTGCCCTGAATTTATCCGAAGTGAACATTTGCAGGACAAGAATCAAGGGAAAGGAGCCCATGAATTGACTTCAATATTTTCGTCTATCCGCTATGGTACGAGATCCATTTCAGTACGTACTTGAATATGAACACTAGCAAGACCCGGAATCTCCAATTCTTCGGAAATCCAACGGGATGGAACCGATAGAAGAACTAAAACGGAGAAGTAATCCGCTACTTATGCAATGCCTGCTCTGCTGATATCCTCCTCAAGGCATCCTGACAAAAGCATCTTCCTGATCAGATCCTTCGCTGAGGCTGACACCAACCGGAAGAGCCTTGGAGGGAACCTCAGGGTCCCCCTCAACACCACTCGAAAGATCTTCTTCGCTGACTCGACCTAGATCGGTGGCATTCCCACCGGAAAGCATGACGTAGAGGATGATATCGCAGCTCCGCACGTCAGACTTCTCCCCATAATCCCTTCCCATAAGGACCTCTGGGGCCACGTAGTGGGGCATCCCCACCACACCAGAAGCGGATCCGCCACCAAGCCATGCAAGCGGCGGAGCCAAAGTCACCGAGCTTGGGGGTGGTCCCACAGGGGTCGAAGAAGATGTTCTTGGGCCTGATGTCTCGGTGGGAGACACCGAGACACGAATAGAACAGTTGTTTCTTGTCCTTCCGGACACTGACTGCTTTGCTGCAAGGTCTCTCTCTCTCTCTCTCTCTCTCTCTCTCTCTCTCTCTCTCTCTCTCTGTTATAGAAATAGTACATCGATGACAAATTATTTCTTTTCTTTTTTCTTTTTCCGTTTGCGGTATCTCATATAGATTGCCTGCAACACAGCTGCAGGATGGTTACCAGGACAGATCAGACAATGAGATGAAATTTCTTGTACACCGGCAGCAGGAAAAAGGATATTAACTGAACAGTGTCAACGACAGCTGCTCCGGCATCAAAGACCCGTCCGTGAAAATCAACTCCGTACAAACCATCGTTTCAGAGCTCAGCTCGGCCACAAAGGAGTGGAGAATGGCTGCGTAAAAAAATTAAGCGAGGACGGGCCGAGTGCCTTTGAAGCTGCCCCTGTCAGTTCGACGATCCCATTTCAAAAAGAGGTTATACCGTTCACGATGGGACTCGAACCCACAATCTCCCGCTCCGGAGGCGAGCGCCTTATCCATTAGGCCACGCGAACTGATGATGACGTTCTTCATTTCCAAAAGTTATTAGCCAATATTTTAACTTCTAATTTTGTAAATTCATAATATTTATTTTGATATAACTTTACCTTTAACCAGACGAATTAGCTCAAACTTGTAATCTCCTCCTTCTCTTCTTCTTCTTCTTCTTCTTCTTCTTCTTGGTAACATATTTTTGTTTGTAATTGAAAGAAATTGTCATTATTATTAGAGTTTTTGGGCAGTAATGAGGTGGGCCTCAGATGGTCGGAGCCTGTCCGACATGGGCTGGAGCTCTGTCAATGGCCCAAAAAATATTTGAGGAAAAAAAAAGAGAAAAAAAAACATAGAGGGAGTATTCAATAAATAAATGGGCGGCAAAAACCCTAAACCTAGGTGTTAACAACGTACAGCATCGTCTTCGTCTCTGACACCGACCAAAGAACATTTCTTCTCCTGCAGCGAACACTCCCAATCATGGAGGTATGTGCTGATTCGCCTTGAATTAGCCCGCTATGCCTTCTTGCTCTGCTTTATCATGGACGCTTGCATGTTTGGATATGTAGTTTTCTTTTTCTGCTGCGTTTCAGTTGCTTTGAACTCGATTTCAAGGTGTTAAGACGAGCTTGATATGGTTCATGTCATAGCGTTTTTTAAAGACTTTTGGCATGACGGTGGGAGTTTTTCTTGCGGCAACTGGAGTTTCCATTGTATGGATATCAGACAGAATAAGTTTTGTGGTCTGATCGAAATTTAAGCAGAGTATTTATTATTTTTGTGCCGGGATATAAATGATTTTTCTTGTTTTTCTTTTGGATGAACAAATGCGTTTTTTTCCAGTCTAAAATTGATTGAATAAATTATTGATAGCAATTGATCGATCCTTTAATTTTTTTTCTATTAGGCTGGAGATGGAATGCAAATTTTTTATTTTTTATTTTGTCATATTGACGAAGTGTTTTGCTAGTTTGGATGTGGCTTACTCCATAACTCTTGCTTTCTAATCATCGCAATTTGTTCATGGATATCTTCGTTACCTTTTGCTTACCGATCTGCTGTCCTTGATCAGAAATTATCCGTATTGAAGGAGGTCAGGTTTTGCTAAATCTTTTTGCATGGGGAAGTAATCGTCTTTGCTTCTGCGAAGATTAGCTGAAAAACTGTGTCTGACGGTTGCTCTCATCCAGTCAGAGTAGTTAGATGGCATTGCCCATTGCCTCAAGAAATTCTGTTGTTGGAGTCTCGTTGTCCGAATGTTTGCGAGAATGCTCTGGCCAAGCAGGCCCATGTCCTGCTGTTGATAACATTTATATCGCTAGATCAACCCGTTCTCTCATCAATTGCTCGATCAAGTGCAATTATGATAGTTGGTCTGGCCATTTAAACCAGAGTTTTCGCGGTGGTAGAAGACATTTGCATTCTCTATTTTGTAGAGTTCGGCAGCATGATGTTAGATTTAATGATATTGATGAAGCTGCCCAAGATGTATGGGTTTCGGAAAGCTACTTGTATGGTTCTGATAGAACAACCAGGGAGCAGGGTAAGTCTAGGAGAGGTTCCAGCTCCACAGATGGTTTTGTTGGAAACAATGAGGAAACAAACAATGAAATCCTTCAAAGCCTCTGTAGCAAGAGAAAGTTGCTACATGCAACAAAGCTGATAGATGTCATGGGGCGGCTTGACCAGATTCCCCACTTCCCTTCTTGTATAAACTTGATAAGGGCCCTTGTAAGGATCGACCGGGTGGAAAATGCTGTCAGGGTCCTCAGGGTAATGGTTATGTCTGGAGGGGTTCCAGATATAATCACATACAATATGATAATTGGCCATCTTTGTAAGAAGGGACAGCTCACATCTGCCGTAGATCTCTTTGACGACATGAGCTTTAGTGGTTGCTCTCCTGATATCATTACTTGTAATGCCATTATCCGCTGTATGTTTGATCATAGAAATTACGATCAGGCTATCAGGTTTTGGAAGGATCAGTTGAGAAAAGGGTGCCCACCTTTTCTGGTCACTTACAAAATCCTCATTGAGCTAATCTGCAAACACTGTGGAACTGCACGGGCTCTGGAAGTCTTGGAAGAAATGGCCATCGAAGGTTGCCATCCTCATATTTTTACCTATAACTCAATCGTCAATTTCACTTGCAGGCAAGGCAGGTTTGATGATACAGCCCTAGTGATTCATAGTCTCATCATGCATGGGGTGGAGCCCAATGTTGTCACTTATAACACTATTCTTCATTCTCTTTGCACCTGTGGGTGTTGGGATCAAGTGGACGAGATTCTTGATATCATGAATTTGACCTCACATTTTCCTACAGTCGTAACTTACAATATCTTGATCAAAGGTCTCTGCAAATTTGGTCTTTTAGATCGTGCCTTCAAGTTCTATAATCAAATGGTTGAGGAACACTTTGTACCTGATATTGTAACTTACAACACCCTCCTGGGCGCTTTCTGCAAGGAGGGCTTGATCAATGAGGCCCTTCAACTGCTACACTTGATGCGTAGTATAAGCCTTTCTCCCAGCCTGATCAGCTACAACGTGGTTATTGATTATTTTGTGCAGAATGGCGATGTGAAAAAAGCAATTGCACTGTATGATGAGATGACAAACAATGGGATCAAGCCTGATGATATCACCCACCGATCCTTATTTTGGGGGTTTTTTCGTGCAAATTTACTTGAGGAAGCTGCTGATATACTGAGGGAGATGGGAAAGAGGAATCATAAGGTTGGTGATGCTGCTTACAGGTCCATGATCCATGAACTGTGCAAGCATAAGAAAGTAGACATTGCTCTGAAGGTTCTCCACATGATGATCAGCTGTCAGTACAAGCCCGATGCTACAACCTACTCTACTGTTATTACCAGCTTAGCTGAGGCGGGTATGACAGAAGCAGCTGATGAGTTGCACCAACAACTGATTGGACAGAAGGTTGTTATTGAAGACAGATCGCTTACTGGACAGACTTGACTATTGGAGTTGAAGCTTTCGAAGATGTACAAAGAGTCCTATCTTTGAGATGCTCTTCTATGGTTCTATCCTTCTTTTTGAAATTTTCTGGGAGAGATTTTCCATTGAATGGCCTAATTATCGTAGACTTTTCGAAACTTTCTGTGCAACTGCAGTTTAATTTCTTCGTAATAAGATCCCAAAGATGCTAGATGCCGGTTATATGTTGTAGTCTACTACTTAGGATCGATCAATGGCCATCTCGGTCTGACGAAAGATGTTGCTCCAGTCAGCTGCTTCGCTTTGATCCTGAGCGTGAAGCAATACACGTGGATAACTGGCTTCAGACACACAGTGCTGTATGTCTGGGTCGAGAATAGAGATGCTGCTGCCATGGCAGGTTATTCTTGCAGGGGTGAGATGAGATTATGCTCATCATCTTCCAAGAAATTTTCAGAACGCACTCCACATTTGTCATGCTACTGCTGATGTCCTATCAAGATCCCCAGGCCTTATAAAGGTCGTCACATGGCCTCTTTCTTTGAATGAACGCAGAGGTTCGTGCCCATCATCACCTCGTCAGGAAACGTGTGTTGGGTTTACCTTGGATGCGAGATGTTTAATTTGTCATTGATGACACGTGTGTGTGGTGAACATCACGTGGCAAAATAGGCGGCTGGGGCATCGGTTTCTCATCTTCTCTTCTGGACTGACCTGCAGAACAGACAGGAGGAGCGAGCAGCCCAGCCCAACTCCGCGTGATGTGATAAGCGCGTGCTAAGGCATCTCACAGTCTGTGGTGTTTTGTTTTTTTTTTTTTTGTCAAAGTGGATGGTGGATTTGTAATTACGGGAGGTGGTTGAATGTGATTTCTCGAATTGGAAATCTAATGGCTTAGATGGTAACTTCTTCGCACCCCTACACCAATTTTTAAGTGTTGCCATCAACTTAATATATACTCTCGTATATTAATTTGCGGTACAAGGGATGTATGAGCAAAGGAAGGCGCAATTAAAATTTGTAATTGTGATCTTTAATATTATCCATGGACTTTTCTTGGTCGGCAATATTTATCCCCGCCCCAAGGCATGAGCCATTTCCACACGTACGCTCAGGGTCAGGAGGAGGCGTGGGGGGGCTCTTTAACTTTTCGCATGTTCGTCTCGAAGCCCGTCCCCCTTCCCCTTTGACAGCAGGAGATCGAGAGAGGGGAGAAAAAGGCACAGAGAATAGAGAGTGAGAAGATGGGAGCAGCCATGGTGGAATCGCTGTAATTAACCAACCAAATAACCAGAAAAAAAGAAGAAGAAGAAGAAGAAGAAGAAGAAGAAGAAGAAGAGATCCTCTCCTGAAGAGGAACGTCCCTTCCATCTCATCTCCACCTCTCCGTGGCTGCTCCTTTTCTCTCTATCTGCCAATTTAATCTCCGACTTCGCTGCCCCAGATCCTCATTTTCTCTGCTCCGTCGCAATTTCCCTTGTTTGTCCGATCTGGTCGCTCCAACCCTCCCCCGCCGATTGATTTGGGCAAATGCAGCTCGGTTTCATCTCGTATTAGGGTTTTGATTCTTGCCCGCCTTGCAGATCCGCGATTGCTCTTTTCTTCACGGCCTCCAATTTTGTCTTCCTCTTATGCGGGAGATCCGGTCTCTAACAGTTGCCGATCCTTCTGGAGATTCTTGTCGTCTCCAATTGCTGGCTTGCTTAACCCTGTGCTGAGATAATCGTAGATGTAATGGAATTGTAGAGGGTTTTGAGCTAATTGGTTGCTTTTTCGTGGGGAAACTGAGCTCATCTCATCATGGATCACGTTATTGGCGGCAAATTCAAGATGGGTCGAAAGATCGGAAGCGGATCTTTTGGAGAACTCTACCTCGGTAAAGCCCATTTTCAACAGTGTACATCGACATAGAATTGCTTCTTTTTGTTGGCGTGCTGCATCGTATGTTGATGCTATGATTTTATTTATTGCAGGTGTTAATATCCAGAGTGGAGAAGAGGTTGCTATAAAGTTGGTAAGTTCTCCGACAGGCTGGATTTTCTCTTTCTTGTGTTTTTGGCCTGTGAATTCTGCTTGGAGATTGAGCTGTTTCCTACATCTTGCTTTATTACCTATAGTAGCCGACATGACCCACTCTGTTAGTCATTACTCCTTGGAAGTTGCGGGTCTGATCATTTGACATCTGATAAAGTGTGATTATGCTGACGAGTTTCTTTCTTTCCTTTTTTTTTTTTTTTGGTAACTACTTTCTATTTTCATCTTGCCACTTTCTATGCTATCAGGTAATCGCTGTCATGGCAAAGATCTTCCTCTGTGATGGCATTTGCTTTGAAATTTAATGTGCAGATCTCTGTAAAATAGCCGTAGAAAAATATTAGGAGTTCAATAGATTTTTTGATAGTCTGGGTCGATTTTCACTGTGCTTCACCCTTTTCAGGAATCCGTCAAGACCAAGCACCCTCAGCTTCACTATGAGTCAAAGTTGTACATGCTCCTCCAAGGAGGAAGTAAGTTCATACTGCTGCTCTTCTGAGGACAAACTCTTGGAACAGTTTGACTGAGACAGATACTAATCTGAGTACTTATTCTACTGAAGCGGGAATTCCCCACCTCAAGTGGTTCGGAGTGGAGGGTGAACATAATGTCATGGTTATTGATCTACTTGGGCCTAGTCTTGAAGACTTGTTCAACTACTGCAACAGAAAGCTCTCTCTGAAAACAGTGCTGATGCTGGCTGATCAGTTAGTATGTTGATGAATCATCTCTTTGGACCGTCTACCTCTCCTTTGCATTTTTCTGCCTTTCAGAATCCATTTTCATAAGCTCTGTCCTCTCTTAAAAAACTTTAGATTAACAGAGTGGAGTACATGCACTCAAGGGGCTTCCTCCACCGTGACATAAAGCCTGACAACTTTCTGATGGGGTTGGGGCGCAAAGCAAACCAGGTACTTGTTTACTCAGTGCACTTCCTTCTTCTTCCTCAGAATTTTTTCCCCTTGTCATATTGTGTTTCTTTTCGTATGTCCTCTATCCTGGTTGGAAATAGATTTCATGTGCTTCTTCAGAAGGAATGGAATTTTATATGCTATCAAGTTGGATATAAAAATGACAATGTCATCCAATTCTCAGGATATTGGTGTTCTGTATGATGCTTTTTTTTTCCTTTGGGAAAAAGTAAGAGGCCATATTTAATTCCTATCTGTCAGCATCTACAGAGGATCCAGAGGTTCTGTTAGATGTTTTTTGGGTTAAATCTTATAAAGAAAGTTTTGTTGTAGACTAGATAACTCATTTAGTGAATGAAGCTCAGCAAGTTCTTCACTATACTACTGGTTCTATGACAGGTCTACATCATTGATTATGGCCTTGCAAAGAAGTATAGAGATTTGCAAACTCACAAGCACATTCCTTATAGGTAAAAAGCTTGTCCATAATGGAGAAGTGATACCTGGTGATTGAAATTGATACATGATGAAAAGCCTGTCCATGGATGGTTACTATTGAACACCTGCAACTTTTTAGGCTTCTGCTTCTCCCAAACTTTTTGCATTCCTGCACAAATTCTGTTCAGTGGATAATTGTCTCTAATATCATTGAGTTTGTCGATTGTGGTTATCTTTCCATCTTTGTACACTATTTGATGCAATACTGGGCCCTTCTACACAGGGAAAACAAGAATCTAACTGGCACGGCACGGTATGCCAGTGTTAACACTCATCTTGGAGTTGGTAAGCTATATATGGTAAATTTGATTATCTGTCATCATATTTGACAAGTTTTGGGTGATCCATTGGTTTCATTCTCACAGAGCAAAGCCGGAGAGATGATTTAGAATCTCTTGGCTATGTGCTTATGTATTTCCTGAGAGGAAGGTTAGGGATAATACTAGTCCTTGTCTCAATATCATCGGAATTATTGCCTTCCATCGTGTCTGAGTTATTATTTTGCTTGCTTCAGCCTTCCCTGGCAGGGCCTTAAGGCAGGCACGAAGAAGCAGAAATATGATAAGATCAGTGAGAAGAAGATGCTAACTCCCATAGAGGTACCATGGTCTAAGCTATTTTTGGTCTGTTGTGCATGAGCTATTAGCTTATGCAAATTTGAGTTCCCTGTGAAATGAAATCAACATCATGAAAAACTCATTTATTCTTTTCCTGTTGCATTAATGGCAGAATGTTCCTTGTGATGTCATTATTGCAGGTGCTCTGCAAATCTTATCCGTCCGAGTTTGTATCTTACTTCCACTACTGCCGATCATTGCGCTTTGAAGACAAGCCAGATTACTCATATTTGAAAAGACTTTTCCGGGACTTATTCATTCGTGAAGGTAGAAACCTTGTTTTGGTCCTCCTTATTTTGTTTTATTATTTACTTGTTTATATTTGTAGTTTCTCTTAGCCTGGTTGTTGGGGACATCAACCTACCTCCACCTAAAAAGGGCTGCTTCTCTGGAGAATGGCCTATGGTATCAGTACTGTCATAGATTTTTTTTTAAATGGGAAATCAGTGAAAATTCGATGACTGGTAAATGATACCAAGCTTGTTGCTCATGAGTTGTGATGTATGTGTGTTTTCCTCTCATGTTGACTTTTCCTTTTTGTGTAGGATACCAATTTGACTATGTATTTGACTGGACTATACTGAAGTATCCTCAGATTGGTTCTGCCTCTAGATTAAGGGTTAGATATGTAAATGTTTTAAAACTCTAATTTGCACCTTCCTGATTGTAATTCTGTATTGA
Organism: Sonneratia caseolaris; assembly: GCA_900006705.1. NCBI lineage: Eukaryota > Viridiplantae > Streptophyta > Magnoliopsida > Myrtales > Lythraceae > Sonneratia > Sonneratia caseolaris. The sequence continues at coordinate 319,534 of CXYZ01021177.1, forward strand.
GCTCCTTGCGTTTCTTTGTGCAGGCTACTGGGAGAGCTGGTCCTTCTGGTGAGAAAGCAGAAAAGCCTTCAGGTCTGTATCTTCATAAGAAAGGATTGAGATGAGTTTAAAAAAAAAAAGACAGAATTGTTGGCTGCTGCTTGAATACAATGGATTCAGATCAATTCATCCAGACTTCTAGGCATTCTACTTGCCAAAATTACATCTTCTTTGGATTTTAGTTCCTTTTGTCTCTTAAAGTGTTATCCATGTTTCACTTAGTGGGCCAAGAAATTCGAGATAAGTTATCTGGTGCAGTGGAGGTATTCACTCGAAGAAATGCATCTGGTGCTGGAGTGCATGGTGATCATTCAAAGCATAAGGCTCCTGAGGATGGTCCGTCCAAGGATTTGGTGAGCAAGTCGTCTGGATAAGCTGGTCTATTTATGTGGTCTTGTTTAATTTATTGAATGATTTTATTATAGCTTCGTGTTTGCTTTTGCCGAGAGATGTTTCTTTCACAGCCAATTTTCTGAATTGTAACCAATGAATTTGGTTCTTCGCTCACTTTGTTCACGAAAACACTGAATATTCTCCAGTAAGCCAAAGCACCCTATAAAGCTCTGTAAGGGTCCTCTAATTGGTCTTTGGAAAGCAATTGCTCTACGGACTCCTCATGAAAATTGTTTTATTTTTTTTGCTCCTCCATTTATAATGTATTCTTAAGCATTGTTCTCTATGGAACTGGCAGCATGATTCTGATAGAGACCATACTGCTACTTCTCGACATGGGAGCACATCGAAGAGGGCCATAGTCTCTTCTAGTGGCAGGCCAAGCTCTTCAGGGGAGCCAAATGACAGCAGGATAAGCCGCCTGGTCTCGAGCAGCGGCCGTCTCTCCACAAGCCAGAGAATTCAGGCCGAGTCCGAACCGAGGCTCTCCTCCCTCTCCCGTCCGTCTTCATCACGTGGGATCCGGGATAGTCAGCTTCGGAGCTTTGAGCGCCTCACTATCAGCTCGGAGAAAAGGAAGTGATGATTGGAGCAGATTCTCCCCCCCGTTTCCTTCTTTCGATGAGGGACAAAGAGCCCGAGTGTTTCTTCTGGTGTATTGTTGCATTGATATCTTCGAAATTTCGAGGACCTGGTGCTTCTCCAACTGTTTATCTGGCTGTAGAGTAATGTTTGTGAAATTTACTGCAATGGCCTATCCTATTTTGTTCTGCCTGTCCAAGAGAGAAGAGAAGATACTTCCTCCTGTACTCTCCCTCTTTTTGTTTCGTTCATTCCATGTATTATCAAGAATGAACAAAGGAGAGGGAAAGAATTGTAAGGGTGTGTGCTCTTTCCGATTTTTCCCTACCCACCCCCTTTTTCATTGGTAGATCTTCTTGTTCTTCAATCGGAAGTGTTCCCAAAGTTCAGTCATTTGGGGGGTTTCTCGATCAGGATTTGTCTTCGCCACTCTGGAGTTGTTTTCTCAAGCAGCGTGCGCCTCATCGCCCTTTTGGTGAATGTTGGAAGGGTCGTCATTCACTAATTTCAGCTCGTAACATAGCTCTGAGTCTTAATTGTGTTAGCTTATCTCTATGGATGAGCACTTACAAATCATTTAATTATTATTATTTTTTATTATTTTTTGGCTTCCGGTGATTCTAGCGGTGCAATTAGGAAATAGCACCTATACCGTTGACGTCGCCAAGGACATGTCGCGTGGCCCGACTTGAAAGGTATTTTATTTTTTATTTCTCGAAGGCTTATCGTATTCTTTCCCCCCCTTTTTTTTATGAAAATCAAATTATAGTTTTGAAAATGGGAAGCAGGTAGTCAGCTGATACGGTTTACGTAATTAATCCATATATACTCTAAATTTGATTGTAGTTTAATGTAGTCATGCCTTCAAATTCAATTGATGATTGAATTCAATGAATTAAAAATTATTTTAAAATATAAAAATAACCTCACCAATCTTCACATCCATTAAAAAATTGTTAATATTAAAACTTTTGTTGAATGTAGATATTGTGGTTGTTATTTTAAAATTTGAAATTATAACTTTGCATTTTGCATTTAGTATGTATGTGTTATTTTAATTCGTAATTATTAATTACACATTATTAAATTTATTTATTAAATATGCATTTAGATATACTAAACCTATAATTCAACCCACCAACTCATATCGTGCTCCATCCAAGCCAATTTTAGAAACTGTGCTGTGAATGTTTATTGAATCTAGCAACTTACTAGTACTACTGTGGTGGGTGAGAGGGTAGTGCTGCCCTTAGCTACATAGCGGTCAATTCATATGTATGACTATTCTTATTTTATTTCTTATTGAATACATGTAACTGTTTATAATTTTCAGACTCACAATCACTAGTGGATTAAATCACACTTAAATTTAAATTAATCAGAAATATTAAGTTTTTGAATTTTGGGTTCAAATGGGATCATGACTTTATTCAACATACTTTCCGTCACTTGACTTTTTTCTCACACCATTAGATGGGATAATATACTTAAAATGCGAACGTTCTGCATATAATAATTAAGGCTGTGTTTATTTTAATGTAAAATTATTTATAGTATTAAATTATCATTAATGAACTTCACATTTGACCTTAAATTGTTGAATTAAAACTCATTTTTACAGCCAACCCGTAAAAAAAAAAAACTTACTTTGCAATGAATTTCATATTTTTCCATCATATTTGGATATATATACAGATATTTAAAAAATTAACCCATACTAATACTTTTCTATAATTTTAATAGTTCAATTAGTCTAATAATATGCGAACTAAAAGTCATGTATCAGTTAGATGCTCTCACCTTGAACCAATTGCCATGTATACAGTCAAATCGAATTAATCCACCTGTTACATAACATAATATGATTATTACATATTCAATTAAATACGTTATTTATAACAATAATATTAACTTTATCAATCTAGTAATAATCACAGAGAGAGCGCCGATTTACAACATTTAGCTGGTCTATTCTTGTTTATTATATATGAAAATTGGAACCGTCAAGATTATTACATATCTTTTTTTTAATATTGCAAAAAGAAAAAAAAATGGAAAACTTACTCCATGACATTATTAGATTCGTTTCTTTGTTCAACATTTGTGGGCACGATCCGAGCCGACTAAGCCTTTGCATCTAATTTTGATTGTGATTCCATACTTCGCATTTGGAGGATATCCTATGAGTGTTGTGACGTGCCCGTGATTGATATTAACATAACCGTGACTTACCCCGAGGAGAATGAGGAGTAGGAGGAGGAGTAAGAATGCGTTGCTCACGCGACTAGCACGTGCAATAGCGCCATTCCTCTTCAACCATTTCACTGATCATCTGACGGACGAGTCGACTTTGTATTATTTCCATTGCGCCTCTCTCTCTCTCTCTCTCTCTCTCTCTCTGCAATTCGTTCTCCAACAGCGTAGATTTGCTCTTCAGCAGCGTCGATCTCCATATCCTTTGTGCCTCGACGTTCCTCTCATTGTATGCCTCACGCTCTCCCTCCGCAGAACGAGCGCCTTGCCCAATCCAATGGGGATCTAGGGTTCATTCTACTTGCTGCGAGCTGGGAGCTTCAAATTCCGCTCTGAGTGTTGTAGACCTTCGTTTTGCAGGCTTCCGTTAACGAGTTTTGAGCTCTGTAGGTGAATCCACGATTCGCGCCGCGGTTTGTTTGTATGCGTTGCTTTCTGTTTCTTCACGTGGATGACAGATAGGAAATGAATCCGATGGATATGGATACCGTCGTTGCTGAAACGGCGTCCTTGGAGACTGACTTGTTGCAGCTCAATGAGGTGTCTCCCCTGGCGCTGAAGTCTAACACTGATTTTGTTGGCAAGATCTTCGAGCAGTGGCTTTCTCTCCCTGAAACCAACCGCCTGGTACTTTTCCATCCCCGTAGTTAATTATCTGACCAGCTCCTTGCGGGTGGATATGATTAATCATTTATTTTCTGATCGAAACTTTGCCTTGGTATTGATATGTTAACTGGCCTGATTGTTGGATATGATGCCCCATTCCCTGCGTGCAGAGCTGCATTATTTATGGGTATTGCTTGAACTCAGGGTAATCATAGGGGGGGGAAAAACGTAGGAATATTCAGAGCCACCCACTCAGTTGTTTACGTAGTTATGCAGGCAGTATTAGTTTGAAATCAGTTACTGTTGATCTAGCCTTTGCACGCCTTCTTTTCATGTGTTACATTATGAGGATGAAGGATTTAAGCCCAGGGAATGTGCAGTCTTATGTAGTTGAATGGCGAAAAGAGTGGTGATCGATTTTTAGGCACTTCCAATTGTTCAATTGTGACTGTTTGAGAGGGATGCACAATTTAACCTGTTGTTGCTGAGTCTCATGATACCTGTGTTCTGATATGTTAGCTGAAAAAAAATATTTCAAATTGAAAATGGATTGTTTAATTCCCAGGATGGTTGGAAATAACTACTGTGCTTGATTGGTGAAACATTAATTTCTTTCCAATACTTCCAGGTAGAATTGCAGCTGTTTAGTTGCATTATTGGAAGCAAAAATTTGTTTTTTTCCTTCTTGCTCTATCTTTTAAGTTCTCTCAGTATTGATCTTCTGGTAAGTTTTAGATGGAATCCGCATATCTTACTGGCTCTCCTATTTCTGAATTTAAAGGTAACTTCATTGCTGAATGATGCGAAGGCTGGTGTTCCTCTCAATGTCCCTGGCAGCTGTTCCAGTCCAAATGCTACTGCAGGCAGTTCATTGCCTTCAATGTTTCCAGCTGGGAGCGCACCCCCTCTTTCTCCTAGGAGTGCGTCTGGTTCTCCTCGTCTGACTAAGCAGAGAGTCGGCCCTTCTAATTTAGGTTCCCCCTTGAAAGTAGTTAGTGAGCCAAATAGAGAGATAATACCACAGGTGTGGGAAATGCTGGTTACATCTGTGATATTTAATGAGCATCAATAGACTGTTGTCTAGATTCTTACTGATGATGGATTTCCTCATTTTTTTTATCCCCCCCTCAATTATGGCAGTTTTATTTCCAAAATGGCCGGCCAGCACCTAAAGAAATGAAGGAACAGTGTATGTTCAGAATCAGTCAGTTTTTTTATGGGCACTCAGAAGGTTTGCAGATAAATGGTAAGGCAAAACATTGTAAAATTGTTTGGTCATGTGAGATTTATTTTTTCTCTTTTAATGTAATGTCGGTCTTGCAGAATTCAAGCTAGTCACTAGAGAAATTTGCAAGCTTCCCTCATTCTTCTCAACATCTCTTTTCAGAAAGGTTGATGTCAACTCCACTGGCTATGTCACCAGGTATTACTGTATTTAAAAAAGCATTTAAAATTTTTGCTGCTTGTTGGGACCTTAAAATGCACACACTTGTCTGTGTCAATGTACTTGTCATTATTTGGCGTAATGGTTTTCTTCATGATTTCCTATTAGGGATGCATTTATTGATTATTGGATCAATGGCAATATGTTGACGGTGGATATAGCTACACAAATCTTCAGAATTTTAAAACAACCAGATCTTAAGTATCTGACCCAGGTTTCACATTTTTCATTTCCATGTTCAGTCTTTGCTTCTTTCTTTAGCATATCATGAGCTGCCTCCCAGATTCTGGACATATTTTCTGTTCAGTAAATTGCTGAAATTTCTTTTGGATTTTTTCGGTATGACCTAACTCCAAATACTCTTCTAGTATTTGAATAGATATGCACTTTTTTTTTTGGTTGAAACAGGAAGACTTTAAACCTGTGCTGCGAGAACTTCTGGCTACTCATCCAGGACTGGAATTCTTGCAGAGCACACCTGAATTTCAGGAAAGATATGGTCCGTTACGGTCCTATCAATTGTATTTGTTGCTACAAAATTTCAAAAGAATTTGTTCTTATGTTTCTTACCAATAAATTTGTTAAATTTGTCACTATGATGACTTCCAATGGTCGAACAGCTCATTTTGCTTTGGATCCTATAATAGAATTTCTTCGGGGAAAGAGTTTTGTGTTTGAATCTTAGACTGCCTGGCGCCAAAGCATGTTGACTTGCAGTAGAGACTTGTCAGAGATATCTTTTAGCTCTTTGGTACCCTTCCTGTCAAATTGTTGTGGTGCACTGTGGGCCGATTCCCATGTGTCCACACTGCTCTACCTATCACGAATAAATTTACATAAATTTTTAATGATGTGAAATCATTTGAGAGTTTCTGCTTATTGATGACAAACTCTGGTAATAGACCTTTAGGGGATGCTACTGTTGGTTATTGAATTATCCAAGTTTACATATGCGTTTCCAATTGATATTTTATTTAGCATAGTAATTTAGGTGGACTTTTATTTGCTAGAGTAATTTTTTCATGTTACATTGCATTCAACGTTTTTTCTTCACTAACTAGAACATCTGTTGGTTGCACCAGCTGAAACTGTAATATACAGAATCTTTTACTACATAAATAGATCTGGGAATGGCCATCTTACCCTCAGGGAGCTGAAGCGTGGAAATTTAATAGAGGCAATGCAACATGCAGATGAAGAAGAGGACATTAATAAAGTTCTGAGGTGGAAATTTATGGCCAACACCGTTATTGTCTCCGTCTTTTAGTTATTTATGTTCATTTCATTTTCTTGCTTGGCATGTCTATCATGCATTTTGAGTTTTCCTCAATAGTCTGTCACAGTTGGTTCGTATAAGGAAGTTTCCTTGCCTATAATTGGTGATTAACTGTGCATGGTCTGTGAGAATACTTCTCCGGTTTCTTTCTTATACTTCTTTACTGCTGCTTTTAGATGTGTCAGACGTCAAAGCATATTTTATACCATGTGCAGGTACTTTTCGTACGAACATTTCTATGTTATATACTGCAAGTTTTGGGAGCTAGACACAGATCATGATTTCTTCATAGACAAGGAGAACCTCATCAGATATGGAAACCATGCACTTACCTATCGAATTGTTGACCGGATTTTTTCTCAGGTTCCAATAATTTCCTATGGCTATACTTCTAAAAGAGTACCTTCTATTTGACTAGATGTTTTTATATTTTTTTTTTATCCATTTGCAATTTTGTGTTTAGAGTCTTTTTTATTCGTGAAGTTTAATGCACCAGTTGAAATTCTTTCTTCATATTACTTTAGGTCCCTAGAAAATTTACCAGCAAAGTTGAGGGAAAAATGGGATATGAAGATTTTGTGTACTTCATACTGTCCGAGGAGGATAAATCATCAGAGCCAAGCCTTGAATATTGGTAATTTACCATTCTAGGCATTTTACATTCTTCTGCACTCATTTTATGGTTCATGCTTTTGTCCAGCTAATTATGATGTTATTTAATGCCAATATGTAAACTTTGTTAGGTTCAAGTGTATAGATTTGGATGGGAATGGAGTTTTGACAAGAAATGAACTGCAGTACTTCTATGAGGAACAGTTGCATCGCATGGAGTGTATGGCTCAGGAGCCTGTACTCTTTGAGGATATATTGTGCCAGATCATTGATATGATTGGACCTCAGGTAAGACCTTTATAACTTGTCCTACTATTTCCTAAAATGCTCATTCATATTTGCTGATGCATCTGGGAGCTTATGTACATATTCTACGAAGGCCTTTGATAAAGTGCTCTTTATCTTTGATGTTAGTTCCTGTGTTAGTTGTATGCAAGTGACATGCTCTTGCTGGTCTGAATTGATGATACGGCTTCTACATTAATATTTAACTCCAATTAGATATATAATCTACACTTACATTGGGAAAGGCCTTGGAAATTATGCTTTTTCTCTGGTCTTCAGTTTCTTTGATGAAAATTTATCCACCATTTTTATTGTTATAAGCTATTCCTTTGCTGATTTGGTAGATCTACATTGTGCCAAACTTATTTTCTTTTTCTTTTATTGCAGAATGAGAGCTATATCAGTCTGTATGACTTGAAAGGTTCTAAGCTCTCAGGAAGTGTTTTTAATATTCTTTTCAACCTCAACAAGTTCATGGCTTTTGAGACACGTGATCCATTTTTAATTCGCCAGGTAGGGATTGGCTTTGTGCCGTACCATTTAAGATGCAATATCAGGGGCGGTTGATATTACTTTAACAGAATTCTGCTGCCTGCCTTTAGTGCACTGATGGTTTGTGGCTTGGATCAGGAGCGCGAGAATCCGACTCTGACTGAGTGGGATCGCTTTGCACATAGGGAGTATATAAGGCTTTCAATGGAAGAGGATGTTGAAGACGCGTCCAATGGAAGTGCAGAAGTATGGGATGAGTCACTCGAGGCTCCATTCTAAGAACACTGTGGTAAGCTGGTTTTTCTGCTATTTACCAAGGGTTGAGAACTTTTGCATGGGGACATGGATCCTCCTCATTCTTCTGCATATATGACCGCTTATGGTTGGCAAATGGGGTCTCTAATGATAGTTACGGAATCTTTGTTGATTGTATATCAGAGTTTTAGAGTTATCAAAATAGTTGAATCGAGCACATTGCATCATAGGCTAGACTTAGTTGACCCAATATCTTTAGACAGTAAGAATAATGGGAGCCCCATTTACGAGAATCATTGAGGGTGATGCAATTGCACTATACCCCCTTTTCCTAATCTCATTTCTAAATGATAAGAAGGGGAAAGTAGATCCTCCTGGAAAAAAAAAATGAAAGGAGAAATGAAGACGACACCCCTGGGTCCAAGTTGTTTAATGTGTTCTTGTATTATTCAACCTGTTTGTTTGGCAGCACTTGGATATTGATGCACGGGCTAAAATTTTGTTCTTGGGGATGCCTTTCTGTTTCAAATAGCAGGATTTTAAGAGAGACTGGATGATTTCTGGAGCTGTGGACCCATTCAAAGAGGCTACTCGGAAATGGGCTGCGCTTTCTATTGGCCTTGCTGTGGTGAAAGTTTGAAGACCGCTCTCAGTAATCATAATGGATGTTCAGGGTCTTCAGTGGGGCAGTCTTGAGATCTCTTAGCTCGAAGTGTTAGCCAAGCAAAGTGTCTGTGAGGACAGACGCGATACAGCGCAGAGTAACTAACTGAGGCTTTAGTATGGGAGTAATTTGCTTCAGACGTTTTTAGCATCTCTCTTCTGTTCCTGATTGTAAGTTATGTTTTGCTTATAATCAGTTGGTGGTGGTGGCTTCCTTTGAGATTGAATTTTGACGATTGATAAGAGAGGTTGGTTCTCTCTTTAGAACTATTGGGTTTCTTCCCCTGTTCTTATCCTCTCTATTCAAGCGGTATCGACTCAACTCTAGCCAGTAGCTGCTGACTTTTTTCTTTTCTTGGTTCTGTTATTGGGAAAAAGATGATTCTTTTCGCACGTCGGGAGGCAGTATAGCATTTATGACTTTTTTGCAGCATAAATAGGGCACGCCGATTATCATTATCATTATTATTATTATCATCTTTCTATATATAGCTGGTCGTAAGTAAATCTATGCCGTCGATTCAGCAACTGTGCGAGTTTTGCACGAAGAACGATGAGGGCATGTACTAAGAGGATATAAGGTATTGCGGAATTACGTGCTGGAAATATCGATGGCAATTTTTGCTGCAGAGCTACTAATGTCGGCTGAGCAGAAAATGCAGGCTTATGTGACTTGTACGCCCTAAATTTTGCTCGTGTTTGGTTGGATGTAGTCTTGGAATGTTTTAACCCAAGAGTTAGAACTGGACATCAGGCACTCTGACAGGGTTGGTAAAGTGTATGAAACACAAATTTTTCCATACAACAACAGATTTTACACATCTTTGATCAATTCTCACTAAAATTTTGGATCAATTTTATGTTTTCTTAAATAATATAATATCACTTCATAATCAATAATTAAAGGATATTTTACCACGATTAGAATCTTCGTTTTCCGATCCGGTGCGAATACAGTCATCGAATTAAGCACTCAATGGAGGAGGGAGCGATGATCGGTTCGAGAACACCATGTAACCCATAATATCCTTAAACCCTCTCTCTCTCTCTCTCTCTCTCTCTCGCTCTCTCTCTGCAGCAAGTTAACAAGTCAAAAACCCTCAGATTGTCGCCGGCTCTAGCCCTTGCTCAAGGCCAAACGGAGGCGGAGATGAAGGTGGTGGCGCTCGTCAGCGGCGGCAAGGATAGCTGCTACGCCATGATGAAATGCATCCATTATGGCCATGAGGTCTCCCACTAGTTCTTCCTCTCTGCTTCTCTTCAGTTTCTCGGATGAATTCTCAAGGTCAACGTGGAGGTGAACTGTGCTTCAGGAGTTCCTCCTGTCGTAGCCTTAATTTCACCGTCGGCTTATCTTGGATTTTCTCAGATTGTTGCGCTGGCGAATTTGATGCCCGCTGATGATTCAGTCGATGAGCTCGACAGCTACATGTATCAAACTGTAATTCTCGTTATCCCCGTCTCTGTCCTTATCTTTTTATCTAGTCAAATAAGGATGTTGTTTCTCCATTTAATTTTCTACGAGACGAACTTGGCAGGTTTCTGTTGTGGTTAGGTGATATGTCCGATTGTCGATTACCTATTGTTTGCTGCTACCATTTTTTTTCCGTGAATTAATTCAGTTTGATACAGTAACTTAGAACGACGATTGGTTGAGAGCAGCACGGTGGTTAATTGTCCCTCGCCTTATACTTCTAATTGTAGCAGTACTTTGTATTGGAGATTGATCGTTTAAGGTATTGCAACTTCATAATGTTATTTAGGGTCTCGTGTTGAGCTAAGTATGTTAATTGTGGTCTAAAGGAGGTATGCCTTATTTTTCCATGATTTAAATGTTGAACGGTCTTTCTAGGACTCGCCAAGCTGTTAGAGACTCGCATTTGCTTTCTGGTTGGTGTATGCCCCCGAGTCATCAATTTTGTCCAGAGTGTCCTCAATCACATTAGCATGTGGTATGAAGAGGGTTGTGGACTTTCACTTTATTGTTTTTGTTTGTACCAGTGGCTGACACTGTAAATTTTGCTCCTTATAGATTGTTTGTTTGATGATATGAATGAGTGACTAAAGTACTCTACATGTTCCTTTGCTCTGAGGAGCTTCTGAAGAGGAGGGGATTCTGTTTGTTAAGCTCTTTTTATTTCTTGACTTTTTTCTTAGGTCGGCCACCAAATAATTGAAGGTTATGCAAAATGCATGGGCATTCCTTTGTTTAGGAGACGGATACAGGGATCCACAAGGTAAATCGTTCACTAGACCTATCCAATATTGTAGAATCATATGGAGTTTTCTGATGCAGGAGGGATGTATAAATCCACCCCTAGGGGGATCATGATGGATGTGAATATTACTGGTGAAGTGAGAACATGCCAATAAATATATCTATAAACAACACCATATGTGGTGACCATTTTTATATGATTATAGGGTGAACAGTGGGCTCATTTTCAAAATGATGTAGATGTCTTCAAAAATTTCCTTGAGGTGAGAATTATTGGAGGACCTTTTTTTTCTTATTTTGATTTTTGTTATCATTTGTTGTCTCTTTTGCCTACTAAGCTACCTTTTAGGAGTTGTATCATTAGATTGGTGTGTGGAGGCTGCATGATCAAGACAAATTTTGTTGGGATATTGACCTTTTCTATTCTCTCCCTTCTTGTGACTACAAATCTAGTGTTGATTTACTCAACAATTAACCTTTTGCTAATGCAGGCACCATAGCCTCAGCTACAGACAGACTCCTGGGGATGAAGTTGAGGATATGTATTTATTATTGAAAGAGGTCAAGCAGCAGATACCTTTCATCCAAGCAGTGTCTTCTGGTGCTATTGCCTCTGACTATCAGAGGCTTCGGGTGGAAAGTGTCTGCTCAAGGTTAGGGCTTGTTTCTCTGGCATATTTATGGAAACAAGATCAGTCATTGCTCCTTCAAGAAATGGTAAATATGCATTAGAAACATTGAAGAGACTCATCATTGTTTAGATTTGTTTTGTCTCATTGAGTTTTTCATTTTATTGTTTGCATCAGATTGACAGTGGTATCAAGGCCATCATAGTGAAGGTAGAATTTATATTCGCATTTTGCCTTGTTTTCATCTCTCTTAATACAATTTTTAACACACCCTCTTATAGTCTTAACTGTGTTGTCAGATGAAGGAGAGTAGAGTCCCTCCTATTGTGACTTGCTTCTGTCATTAAATAGGCTGTTGTTAATTTGAATTTTAAGGGAGATGTTCTTTTTGATGTCACAGGTTGCTGCTATGGGGTTGGACCCTGCAAAGCATTTGGGAAAAGAATTATCACTTTTGTTTCCATATCTTCATAAGTTGAAAGAGTATGTAAGGGACTTGTTATGTTGCTTTTTGTGTCAGATCTAATTTGTTCATTTTCCATTTATGATACCAAGATTGTTTTCCTGGTTTCATCTGGCAGGTTATATGGCATAAATGTCTGTGGAGAAGGAGGGGAGTATGAAACTTTGACGCTCGACTGTCCTCTCTTCATTGTAAGTTTATGCTTGGGATTCTATTTTTCCTGGTTAATAACAGTTTTCTTGCACTGTTGTCGTCATTTTTTTTTTACTTCATATTTCCCGGGAATTCCTCTTAATATGAGTATGAATGTTTAATTTTCTTTATCAATTGTCCACATTTTTGTTGGTCAGAATGCTCAGATTGTGCTTGAAGAATTTCAGACTGTGCTGCATTCTCTAGATTCAATAGCTCCAGTTGGTGTCCTGCATCCTTTGGCTTTTCGTTTGGAGGACAAGGCAGAATCAAGTTTACTAGCCACCTGCCCTGGAGCAAATCATCTCCACCATGGGAGGGATGGTTTAGTATACGAAGTTCAAAATGATGGCCTGGATAGTTGGGAAGGCAAATGTGAGACTCTTGCTTGTGCCACTTCTTTAGCTGGTGACATGGAAGATGGGTTTCATATTTCAGGGAGGCAAAAGATTCAGTTGTTTTCTATTTCATGCTGGTTGCAAGATCAGTTTGGAGCCTCCTCAGGTAGATATGAAAAATATGAATTAACATGGAAAGCATAGTACTCCCAGATAATAACTTTTGGTACTGAGGATCATCTGCTTTGACAGGACTGCAGGAGGATTTGAAAGATGTCTTGGGGAAAATTGAAGCAAGGCTTGTTGGATATGGTTTAGGTTGGAAAGATGTTCTATATATTCACCTCTACATTGCTAACATGGATGAATTTTCTGTGGCAAATGAGACATATGTGAAGTTTATCACACAGGAGAACTGTCCTTTTGGTGTTCCATCCCGTAGTACCATTGAAGTTCCCCTTTCACAGGTTGGTGTAGGAAGGGCTTTCGTTGACGTTTTAGTTGCAAACGATGAGAGCAAAAGAGTTCTTCATGTACAGAGTATTTCTTGCTGGGCACCTAGCTGCATCGGACCATACAGCCAGGTTGGATAATCTACTTTTGCTTCACCTCTTCTTATTAGGCATGCCAATGTAAGGGTATAACTGAGGTGAGCTGAAGCCCACTCTCTGTATTAACATATTAGTAAACAAAACAGTGATCAGATAAAACAATTGAAATATAAAGTTGAAAATCTGAGCATACCTATGCTCCAGCTTGACTAGATTATTTGTCAAGCTTGAGTCAATGTAAAAATATCAAATTGACTATGGGCTTTGGCTGAACTGAGCCCAGTAGGTTGCCAGTAGGCTCGACTTACTAGCACATTTGCTTACTATTGTTGTTGGAAAACATACTCCTATTTTGAAGAATGAATGTGGCTCTTCCAAGTTATGCTGAAGTTATACTAGTGAATCACATTATTTGATCCCTGTATAGACTTCTATGAGAATTACAATTTTTTTCTAAAATGTAGAGGGTTTTGTAGTAACTAAAGTAATTAAAAGATAAAAGGGATCTGCTTATTAGAGGAATATAATATGGCCCCTCTTTTCTGATATGTCTATGCTGTTTGCAAAGAGTTCTTAGCACTTTTTTGAAACCTGAAAATAAAAAAAAATTCCAAGTTATGCAGCATCCTTGCTGCAACTGGACCTATTCTATTTGAATGATTTTTTTAATGAAATGATCTCTTTTCTCATTTGCCACATGCCTTTATCTGTGTATTAATATTATTCTTCCAGGCTACCTTGCACAAGAACATACTCCATATGGCCGGGCAATTGGGGCTTGACCCTCCAACCATGAACCTTTGCAGTGGTGGTCCCTTAGGAGAGCTGGAACAGGCGCTTCAAAATAGTGAAGCAGTAGCAAAATCATTCGGATGTTCAATATCCAGTTCTGCTATGTTCTTCATCATTTATTGCTCAGCAAATATTCCATCATCAGGGAGAGGTAAAATTCAGGACAAGCTGTTTGCCTTCTTGAAGCAAATAAGATCATCTTGTATAGGTGGACCTTCAAATAAGGTTCTTGATCCTATTGTTCTGTATGCTCTGGTGCCTAACCTGCCGAAGAGGTACCTAAATTTGGCACATCTGTGTCCATCATTTTTTTACTTTTCATTTTTCAATTGATGGTTTGGACATTAATGATATATGGTAAACTTAATGCCATTATTTGCAGTGCGTTTGTTGAAGTTAAGCCTTTACTTCACATTCTGGTGGATGGGGACACTAAAACTCAAGAAGCTTCTTTCACAAGGATATCGAATTCTTGGGGTTTTTGGCCTGAAAGTTGGCATGATTCTTGCATAGCAAAATGTGTTGTTGAAGGAAGTACTTGTGCAGGAATCTTATCTATCACAAACGAGGTTGCTATGAGGATCTGTTCTGATTGTGTTGATGCTAATGAGAATGGTCAAGACCACAAAATTAATTTTTCAGAGAGTACAATGGAGAGAATATCAAGATTTTGCATCCACCTTCTTGATAAGGTTCTTGTGGAGCACAGCTTCTCTTGGGAAGAGATAATGGTCAGCATCATAAGCCTAGTCCTTTGCAACGCTATTTCATTCTCTAATTACTGATTAAATTGTTTTTGGAAATATATAGAATTATCAATTACTTCAAAATATGCCATTGATTAAGTTTGCCTTTCAGATGAGTCAGATGTCAAATAATCTTAAAGACCATGAAGCATTCACACTTACATGTTTACTTGAGCTTTAGCACCATTGAGGATAGGTCTAAAATAATAGCTGAAATTAGTAAATGAAGATAGTACTCTATCCCAAAATACCTGGCCTCTTTGTGTTTATCTCTTATCATTACTTTCTCATTCGATGATATGTCCTTGTTGATATCTTGTATCCAGAACCTAAGGTTCTACTTCCCGGTGCGACTTGGCATGCCTCTCAAGAACTTGTCGCTCATCTTGGAGAATGCATTTGCTGAACTTACTGGGACTAGTCAGAGCATTAATGCCACGGAACCAATATTCAACCTTGTCCCAGTCTTAGGTGCAGGAAGGTCTTCTGCTTCCATGGACGATATACTGACCTGTGAACTGCTTGCACAGAAAATCTGACTCAGGTACTCGGATCAAAAGTTACCCTCACTTCAAGGTATGGAATTTGACCAAAGAAGGAATAGTGAATCATGATCTCTTACGTGTATGCGTGATCTATTAGTGTGTGAAAATGCCTTTCTAATATGTTAAACTTATGAGATTGCAATTTCTATTCCCGAAAAATGTAGCTGTCTATTTATAATTGTTTTTACTGGGGATTCTAAGAATTCTTCCCTCCTGGAGAGGGACCAACTTTTTCGTGAACTTAGCTGTCTTTGATCTCTATGTGATGTTAGTGTTGTAAGGTAGGTGTCACGGGGATGAGATTCATTAGGGGTTACCTTTGTTGGCAGGTGTTGATTATTAGACTGAGAGGATCATGAGTCGTAGCGCCTTGATGTCTGGGCTGGGCTTGTGGTTGTTCCAAAGTCTCTATCGAGGTTCCTTTTACGTTGGGACCTGGTTGGTTTCAGCCAGCAAAACGCATTTTCATCCGGGATCTTCGTGCAGCAAATTTTCTTTTCTGTTTGGGCACGCCTCTTGCAATTTCCTGGCTTGGACCATTTTGTCTGTGGGCAGCGAAAGCCTGAAAAGCATACGAGCCCTAGCGTGGTCCCCGCGAACTAGTATCTTACCGGTTGAGAGGTCTCTGTGGTCTAACGCTGGCCTTGACGAAGATTGCTGTTTAGTGATGGGCACGAGCCGTCCCCACCAAATGTCTGTTTTCTGGCCAAGGGTTTTAGTGGTAATATCGAGTCTCGACAATAGGCAGACGATGTTTTCCGAGGACCCGACAGTGGTATCTTTCCCGTCTACTTGAATTGGGTTTTAATCGCTTTGAGTCATGATTGGTGAGGTATAGCTACTCCACCACTGAGGTTGTATTTAGTGCTTGTGCTCCTACCAATAAGAGTAAGTGATGACTGACCTCATTGGAACCAGAAATGCTTCTATTGGGAGACTGCGCTGGCCGCCACTAAAGGGAGTAGTGTTCAGAGCAGGCCGTGGATGACAGTAGGAGACTTTCGACAGTAATTACCTCACTAAGCTAATAAAAAACTGGACTTCCGGTGAGTGTCAAGAATGATCCTCACTAAGATGAGACTATAGTTATGGCCGGTGAATGACACCCCACTAAAAGGAGACTTGTCTTTCAGAAAGGACGCCAGATGACGGCCAGGGACGACGACTTCCACTAAAAGGAGACCGTAGAGAAGGCTCTACAAGTAAAAGAAGACATGATGCGTCCAGAGCGACTCCCCCTGAAACGAGACTTTAAAAAGTGGGAGTCAGTGGATGACCCATATAAAAGGAGACCGGTACGTATTTAGTGAGGACAAGGAGATGAAACTCCCTCCACTAAAAGACTAGGGAGATCATCTTTTAGTAGGAGGCATGGAAATTGGAGGTGAGTCACATTGAGGGTGGTGAAGCAGTGACCCTCACTAGAAAGAAATAAATAAATAATAAAAAGGAAAGAAAGAAAGACTATATAGTAAGTTGCTACCCGATAGGGCCATCGCTAAAGGAAGACCGGTTGACAACTAGAGGCATGTGATGAACCCAACCAAAAGGGCAGACAGGTATTTAGTGAGGAACACTAACGGGCCCCACTGAAAGCGAGCGGCGAGCAGCATCTATTGAGGGCCACGAATGACCCAAACGCTCTTAGTTAGAGGCCCAGAGTTACACCACCTCGTTAGGACCAACGGTTAACGGCGGGAGTCCAGTGAGCGCCACGCCTGAACCTCCACCCTAAAAGCTACGAAATCTTCTGAGGCCACAGACTACCCCCAACGAGGTAACCTTCAGTCTCAAGTACCGTAACCTCTAAAATGGGAGCGGCGTCTAGTGAGGGGACCATCCATTTTAAGTTGCAATCACTGCAACCTTAGCGAGGACCAGATCAACTCCCCCTGAAAGCCAATAGGTATCCGCTAAAGACGTCAAGCGTAAAATCTTGATCGAGAAATATGCAGAACCCCAAAAAAAAAAAAAAATCCTATATTACACAGAAAAATTGAACACAAAAATCACCAACTTGAGAGATACAAAGGAGATATTCTCCAAAACTCCAAGCCACGGCCTGCTTCTTCAGACAGGCAAGCTCTCGTCTGACCAATGCAGCCCTCTGCAGGAGGAAATTTCCATGGCATCAAGTCATTAAAACAGTGCGGGAATATCAATGGGGGAGTTCGGGTCTGCTACAAGGATATCAGGGATGCCAAATCAACCAATCACCACTGCAGCATTAGTGAAATTGCTCCTTATGGTCAAATCGGAAGTTATTACTTCAACAAGTATTACTATGCAGACTCCATTACACAATTGGATTGCCCTAGGCAGAAAAGTTACCCTTGACAATATATTTGTTAACTGAGAAAAGCAAAATAATGTATGTCAAATAATAAAATAAAATTTTCCTATTATTGACACAATCCTACAAACTTTATTTGGATTCCCACATATAGTTCAAAGAAAAACTTTGCTCTTTGTTCATTCGATTATCCTTCATACCAATACAGTTAAAAAAGCACAGAAAAATTCTTGTAACACTGTTAGAGTATTTTTTTTTAATTATCTATGAAAATTTTAAAGGCACAACAATAATTTTTCCAAACAGAAAAGCAAATTTTCAAAAGCGATAGACTCTAACATGTTAATAGTAGCTCAGACATCCTAACAATGAAGACAATAGGTTGTCAATTTTATGATTCTACACCAACTGCAGAAAGAGCTGCTTAAGTTAAAATGCAAATAACCTATTATTCTATGAGTAAAATTTGCAATCAGGAACAGATTATTCTATGAGTAACATGTGCAATTAAGAACAGATTATAATATCATAACCTAAAGCCTGATAAATGGGACGCAGATTTTGAAACCTACATTCATAATAATTAGCAGTAAAACTAAAAGAATTTTCCAAAGGGCCCTAAAGCAAAGAAAGGAATAGACCACAAATGCATTATCAAGACTCAAACAAGCCTGTCGAGCCTACTAAATCTCCCCAACAAAAGACCAGAAGCCAAGACCTTATTTTTCTAGAGCAGCAAAATTGATAAGCCTTAACATCATGGAAAATATCATTTGAAGACGGCCACATGCTTTTTAGCATAAGCCATTATAAATTCAATCAATTGACAATAAAAGGCAACTATAGTTCAATTGGATAATGGGATCTATAACTTCATCCCCCAGTCACAAGAAAATAACATACTTATTTATGAAAGGTTTTTCACACTCCTTTATAAAGAACCAAAGCATGCAAAACCATAAGTTTTGCAAAATCATAAGTCATAAATAAAATACCAAGGGTTGCTAAATCATCAGCAAAAAATGGCCAAAAGGAGACAAAAAATAACGAATTAAAATTCATAAGAAACAAGAAAATGAAGAAAAAGTTTACAGACACAGCATCCAGTTATTTATGTGCCGCCTCACCAGCATCCTCCACAGCTTTGGTGAAGGTGTTCTTATTTGGCACCCTGTTTATGTCAATCTTGACATCTGTGACTGAAAGCCACTCGAAATTCATTCGAGTTCTAACCATGTCAGGCAGACCAACAAGAGCCTATCAATAAAAGAAACTATTTGTTGGTGTTCTCTGTGCAAATAGACATCTAATACAAAACACGTATCCTCAAACTTAATGCTGCGCCAAGCATCATATTGTCAACTATCTTGTTTTTAGAATTGCCTAAAATTAGCTACAAATTTGTGCACAAAGTTCTCTGGCTAAACAATAACAAATCACAAAATTTATCTCAATGATCATATATTGAAAAAGAAATGTTTAGTTTCCTCTCACAATCAGCCAGACCAAATGCTACTATTGAACGGAACAAACCTCACGAAAGGAAAAAGTAACATCTGATAGACAAATTACAACAGGAGGTGATGTATCTCAAGCAGAAAGGAAGGGACAGTATCTGAAAACTACAATAATTAATATGCAATGGAAAGATTTACAGAGGAGAACAGACCCGATTCTGATTGATAACATCGACGACTACGACCGGTCTCCCACTCTTTCCCGAAATTCACCAAGGTCACCCCTCCAGGCTCCCTATCTGCATGTAACGCTTATAATGCTACAAAATCAAATAAAACACATAGAACAGTAAACTCCTGGCACGGATCCTCAAGCACAAGTCAGTAGAATAGAAAACGCACAAAGCCTCTCGAGCTGAGCCACTCCGAGGAAATTTCAGCTCACCTGACCTTCAGATAAGTAAATTTCCCTTCACCTTCTCGGCAAACAAACAGAATCCACCAGTGCGAAGCAAGTAGGATGGAGCTGAAGCTTACCATTCTCTCGGCGATGGAGCTTTCTAGGTTTCCTTTCTCGACACGCTTGATGAAGAAGAAGAGCGGCAGCTGGCCGCGTTTAATTTGGAACGGCCGCGCTTATAAGGGGAAGGGGTAATGAAAGGCCGAGACTTAGTAGGGCCCTTTTGTTGATGGGCCTACGTAGTTTCTGTCCAAAGATAAATGGGCCGACCCATAAACATAACGGGCCTGATTAGTTCTCTTTGTGGTTGGCCCATAGAAAAGAGGAGGATGGGCCATTTCAGAAGTCAAAATGTATTACGTGGAAGTCAAAATGCATTACCTCATCAGAGCTCCGAAATCACAAGTATTAATCCACAAATCCGTCTCAACACTCATGGAAAGCAGCAAAATGGCGAATTGCACCTCTCACTACTTGATCCGTCTCGCATGCTTAGTAGTGGATTAGGGATCAGGGTCTTCTTCAACCCGGTCATCATATACTATGACTATATTTTCTGAAATTTTCTTCCTCTTGATTGCATGTTGACTGCTCTTCTCGAGCAAAGAGACATCATTCCTCATGTCTGGTCCATTTGTCGCATGATCTACTCCTGAGTCATCTGTTTTTCCATCCACAGATGAAGTGACCTTCGAGTTTCCGTCCTCCATGAGTTCTCCCTGTTTCTCCAGCAGTTTTTGCAGATACTATCCTTGCTCGTCCATCTGCAGCTGAAGTTTCCTCTGAATCTGCAGCAAGACAGCAACCGTAATGGTATTACCATAGGACAAGGCAATGGGATTTATGATTATTATAGAATGGAAGCTTAGGCTCTGAACCTAAACCTGATTAGATCGAGAGACTAAAATACTTTCCTCAAGTTGTTTGAGCAGTTGCTTCTGAACTTCCATTTGCAGGCAGAGTCCATCAGTGATAACCCATGCTTCTGCAAACACGTTGAAGATATAACCATTAGTATTATTACAAATATACGCATTAGCGGAGGCATGGCAAAATTATTCCTAAGATTGAGGCCAAGAAAATGACTAACGTCTTCAAGTCCAGGCACTGCATATCCTCGACTGCATCCAATGTCTTCTCCAAGGATCCTGGACACGGACATTGCACATTCTGAGAAAAGAAAATCATAGAACAAAACCCCCTCCCAAATTTCACTGAATGCATCTTACCTTCAGCCAATATTTTCACTCTCGCCCTCGAACAGGCTAGAACAAAACCCGAATTTCAAATCAACAATTTCATCCCTGCATGTCACCAATACAGACAAAGCACAATCTGGACTAACAGTTACATTCAGGCCAAATTTCTACTATGATTTTTCACACAAACCTTTCACAACTCTGAAGGTTTTTGCCTTCTAATTTTCCCCCCTCACAACTCAGCCCTATCGTTCTAGCATCCTCGTTCAATCCCTGGTTACCGATCTATAGGAAGTAGTAACAAGCACCTAGGAGCAGGTAAAATTTTGAATCATTCCAGGTAATCAGAGAGACAAAAGACGCTCCGTACAAGGAACTGACACTACAGTGACATGAATTGCCCCGAGCAAGACAAGAACAAATTCATATATTAAAACCAACTTTTTAAGGCACTAAGTTTGGACGAAATTCCCAACTGGTTATGGCAAAACTTACGATGTACGCAAGCTCACGCAGAAAATAAAACGGGAAAATCGACAAGAAGCAATTGATAGAATGGAAATGGAAGTTCCATACAATACAGGGAGCCCAACAGCGATGAAACGGGAGCAACTGGAACTGAAAGGGAGACAGGGAATCGGAAAGGAGCAGCCATGGCAGTGAAGAAGAACAAGATAGAGATGACGGAGATTCTGAATGACGAATATAAAAATGAGTTAATTAATAAGAATTAAATAAAATAGGTGGGATGGTGTGATATTTTTAATTATTTAATTTAATTATTTTTTTTTTTATAAAAAGAGTTAAAAAGGAATTTATATTTAATGAATATAATATATATATATATAATTTTGATTTTAATAATTTATTAGTTTTACAGATAATACAGACATACGAAGCCCCATAAAGAAAGGAGAAAAACAATGTAGGTAATTTCGAGGGAATCAAGGATGCACGCGACGACGTAATAGGCATACGGTTATTTTTGTCTTTTCAAGCGTGGAAAGATCACGTGCTGGATGGATGTAGAGAGCACAGATATTCCGCCAATCTAAGACCGTAAGTTGCCGTCGCAATGGGGGTCTCGTGGGTGCCATCCGACGGTTGTGATTTGAAGGATAACGACGTGATCGCCAGCGGCCAGCCGATCCGATGACGGCGACAGAGTTTGCCGGATGGGCCGGCCAGGTAATGAAATGCTCGAAGCCTTTGTCTTTTTATTTTATCCACGCGTCAAAATTGCACGATCCTTCCAAGAGGCAATTATTTAGTACCGCCATCATTAATTAGTTAGTATTATTATGTACGGTTTCTACCATCATCATGGGTACCTAAGTACGACTATTAGCATATCTTTTATCCTATGTGTTTGCTAAATAGGATTAGATTGCCATTCACTGACATTGGCCCAAGAAATTATCACTCATTTAACTCAATTTGCTTTCCCGATTTCATTTTCCTTTTTTAACCTGCCATGTGTCCGTCGGTTCTTTTGGGGGATGAAAATCCAATTAGGTGATAGTTGACGGGGAGACGGATGACAGGACAACCAGAAACCTTCTGTCAAATTTGCCAGACAGCAGCGGCGACAGGGGGGACCCAGCTTCCAACTAACCGCTTCCTAGGAACACGGTCTGACCCGTCTGTCCTCTCCAGGACCCTGGTTTTCCCTATTAAGTGCTCGGGATTTCCCCTCAATCAATGCTTTCATATGGACCGAGACCGGGACACCTCGTTTCTAGCTCGTTTCTTCACCGTCGTTACCATCGGGGACCCGCGCGTGGGCTACGTCGACTCCCCTTTGTCGTGCTGCTGACGTAGAGAACTCAACCTTGGATTTCACCTGTGCACAGGATCAGGTGCAGCATCCATCCATGCATCTATGGCTCCTCAGCTTTCCAAGGGGAGGCTTCTGGCGCTCAACCTGATTTCGGCCCAGGACTTGGCCCCAGTGTCAAATTCCATGCGCACGTACGCGGTCGCGTGGGTCCACCCAGATCGCAAGCTCACGACACGTGTGGACGAGAGCGGCCACGCAAACCCAACTTGGAATGAGAAGTTTGTGTTCCGCGTCGACGATGACGCCCTCGAGTCCGAAGCCTCCGAGGTCACCATTGAGATCTACGCCCTCACGTGGCTCCGTGTCGTGCTGACTGGCATCATCCGAGCCCGCCTTGTAGACCTCATCCCACCCTCGGCCAGGAAGCTCAGCAGGAACGTCACTGCCACCCGATTCTTCACGCTCCAGGTAGCCCGCCCATCTGGACGTCCACGGGGGACGATAAACATCGGGGTCTCGCTGATCAATGTCCCCCTTCAAAGCATGCCGCTCCAGTCGGAGGTGAGCGCCACCACCCATGGCGCCACCGAAGTGACCGTGAAGGAAAAGGGAAAGAACTTG
Source organism: Sonneratia caseolaris (assembly GCA_900006705.1). Lineage (NCBI taxonomy): Eukaryota > Viridiplantae > Streptophyta > Magnoliopsida > Myrtales > Lythraceae > Sonneratia > Sonneratia caseolaris. Next base: position 342,718 of record CXYZ01021177.1, read on the forward strand.
CCTGTGAAGGAACGGCGGCACCCTAATGACAAGATGATCCAACTGCGGCGATCTCACAGCGAGAGAACGGACGACAGGTACAGCAAGAATAATCCAATGACTAATGCTTTCATGTCACGCTTCCATCCAACAAAGTTTTAAACATTTAGGTCGATCGTCTCATGCTCTTTTACCAGTGTCAAAGGATAAATTACAGGCTATTCTAGCAGGTCCTATCCGTATCATCCTCCGGGCTCCGTTCATAATGATTCCATGGTCAATGGATCCCAAGTAGGAGGCTTGAGACAGAAAGGTGCCGGAGGGAGCATGGTGGGCATTGGGTCCCTAGTCTCGTCCATAGGGCCATCGGCTTCCGTCGTGGCTGAAGCAATAGCCAAGGGTCTATATCCTAGGCGAGCAAATGCTTATAATGACAACTGCAGGAGCTCGATCGTGCCGGCAGAGAGCGAGAGCGTCGAGGGGCTGAAGACAAAGATGGAGAGGTGGCGGACCGAGCTTCCCCCCTTGTATGACCGGAAGAGTGGGAAACCAAACCCTAGAGGTGGCTACACACGGAGGCGAATACATGGCGATGGAGGAGCCAGGTTGTTTTCATGCTTCGGTAATGCATATGGATGCCAGTTCTCCGTTAGTTGCGGTGGAGGCGGCAGCAACAGAAAGAAGCACAAGTAATCCTTTGAGTAAGCAGTGCCGGTGACAAAACTTGAAACCGAGGCTAAATTTCGGTGCAAGCCTTGGACATTTTCTGTGTCGATATCGTGTAAATCACAAGAGGCGCTGTTCAAGGAAAAAAAAAAAAGAAAACTCGGGCAATCCAATGTATTTATCATTCACTTCCGTTTACATATGCCAGGAACGAGGACGGCTAGAGTCAAACCGTCCTTGACCTAACAGAACGAGAGAATGTTGCGTGAACAAGTGGTCTTAAATTTGCGCAAGAAGATGGATCCATTAGGTTCTTAAGCTCGACGGAGAGCAGAGCACTAGAGCAGAGACTCTGGGCTCTCTTGTGGATGGTGCATATGGAAAGGGGATGAAAGTGTGTACGTGTATCAATTTCCATGCTCAGATTCAGTATTTTTCAGATTTCTGCTGTATCGAGCCACCTTCAGGAAGGGGCACTAACTAAAGACTCGAAAAAACCTTTTTCTTTAGTATCCTATATGATGTTTCATCGGAAGTAATTAGGTGTGCCGCTAGAGTGTAATTCTCACCAGCAATTGTGCAACACTTGAACATTGAATGAGCTCTAGGAGGGGATTCACATTCTTATCAATGTTATCGACTGCACGATAGCAGAAAAACAAATTCATGTGACTGAAACCAACTTCGTTTCTACCTTAGCGGCATCTAATATTGTGAACCCGCCACTTCCAAGAATCGATCTAGTACCTATACCCTCTACCTCTGTGCTCGGTGGCTTAAGGATCCTGTCTCTAGTTAAGGGATTCTGACGACATCTAACATCCGAGAGGCTGGCCTTCAGCCCCCAGGACGAAGGCATGAATCTCGGCCCAGGATGTTACCGTGTAGAGAACACCATTTTTGCTGTTTGAGGAGAAATAATCTCTACGAGCGTGGTCCTTTTGCTTCTTGACCAATCCATGGAACAATGGGACGAAGGAAACTTTGAGCTTTTCCCCGATCACCTCTAGGTTTCTGTTGCAGTCGAAGACAATACCAATGTCTGCTTCAAGAAGGCAGAGAAAGTCGTCCAGATTGTGGCCGACGTACACTGTCCGGTTCTGCTTGTTGGTGGTAGTGTTCTTCAAAATTGAGCGGAACACTGTAACCTTGTCATTGGAGGATGTGACCAGCTTTAAAATTCCCTCGGCGCTCGTACCCAGGTCTCCCCGCTTGTAAACTAGCTCGTTTGCAAAGAAATTCATACCTCTCGCTGAGAAGAGATGAAATGGGAAGGATCAGAGCTTCATAAGACCAACATTAACATTTAGAATAGCAGAAAATGCAAAAGGCTAGAAAGTTGAATAATTTCGGTGCATGATAAGTTATAGAAATGAGGATGTGATGGTATTCTAGAGACCAGATGTATAAAACCTTCAATGAACAAAAGTTCGGCAAGCAAGGAGCGGCATACCTTGAGCAAAGGCACTGGTAATCATATCAGCACACCAACAACGTGAAAGCATATGGACCTCCAGTTCAATCCTCTTGTCGTTGAGCAGTGATCGGAAGAAATGCAGGCACCCTGAATTGAGAACCAGAGTCTCACCCAGACGCTCTACTTGTTTTAATTTCAGACCATGGAGAAGCCCGGAATCAAGGACTTTACAATTAGCTTCCTCGTCAAAGTCCGATAGTGGCTGGACAGATTTCACCACATGTTCGTAACTGAATTTTTTAACTGCAAGAACGATGGTCGATTAAAACGGGACACAGGGAAATAAAGTAATATAGCCTTCTCGAGGTTTGACAGTATCCCTATTACCATTTTTGGCTCGCAGAATTCTCATGCAATGCTTTCGATGGCCGTCTCTGTAATCATTCTCAATCTTCTTCCATCTTTTCCTCATTTCATCAGTTGAGATCAAAACAAATCGACCGTCAGATTTGTCCTGAAGAGATTTTGGAGTGGTGGAGTCTATGGCATATTCCGCCAACACTTGGGATGAATCAACAAGGGTGCAGGACTTGTTGAAGTTAGAAAAGAAGGTCAAGCGATATTCTGCAGAAGGAAAACGGATGAGGGGAGCGACACAAGACTGATGAATCAATTGTTGGCTCATAATATCTACTCCACGCTGTATGGTGAGGTGATACAGACTCTCGAGGAATTCATGCCCATCACTTGGCAAAGAGACATGTAACCTTTCCAGTAAGTCTTCAATTTTCTGAGACAACTCCTGAAATTCGAACAAGGAGGTATTGCTTGAGGAAGATGGGTTGGTGGGGGTGAAGGTGGTGTGGGTTATGACTTGTCATTTAGGCCAGAAGATTAGAACTAACCTTGAAACTATCAGCAGCATAATATTCGATCCAGTTCCTATAACGGTTAGTGCCACCTTCAGGATCTAATACATTTTTTACCTTCTCAGCTAGAAAGGTGCACATCCTCAGAGAAGCAGCTGTGACAGCAACAACATGTGCTGGAACCTTTTTCCTTTCAGCATCTGGCATGTGATCGGACACTGCCACTGTTCCCAGTAAAAGGTCAGTATACCTCTTCGTTGCAGGGTGGACATCGCTATCCAGTGTGATATCGGGAACATATTCCTGTCAAGGTTAAGCAAAATAAGGTGAAAATTACCGAGGAGATATCGCACGCACAAACTGAATGCATGCAGTGTGTAACTTCACAACTGTTTCTCTATATTGAACCTCCATACTGATATACAGCACACACGGTCGAGTTTTCAATCATGTGCACAAAAAGACTACTTCTCTATATTGTTCAACTCTTCATGAACAGTTGCACCTGCCATTATGCAGAATAAGAAATGGAAAAAACGATCGACTCCATGTTTCCTTATAAGCTGCTTCCACAATCAGATTTAGTAGCAGAGCAGAAAAAGAACCTTAGAGTTATTGTGGGTGGTCTACAACGAAATAGTGGTTGGTTTACCCTTAAGAATGACATATGCCTGGTCCGTATCTCTGCAAGATCTGTTCTTAACTGAGAGAAGGCAAGTCTTGCTTCATCGTCATCTGCATTATCTGCCGCTACTTGAAGCCTGACAAGAGCAAAAAGATTGACAGAAATGAAATCAACAAACACACCTACTTTACATAGTAAAAGACTTGAAAATATATGGAGATGACGGTGAGAGAAATCAGTAAAGGCATCGTGAAATTAATGAAAATATGCATTTATAAGCCAACGCAGAATCTTAAGATGTCCTTCATCTTGTTAAATGACACGTATCGATTATTGCACCCGGAAATGAAGTACAAATCTGCTGAGGGCGAAACTGAGTGATGGGGGCTTACGCGATGGTGAAGGCTTTGAGGAATTCTTTGTCCTGGGAGACGAAATGTGCAAAGTCATCTATTTCGAGGTCTCCAGCGGCTAAGCAAATGGCAAAGGGAGAGACAAGAGCGACGTTGATTTTGTGGGAGAATCTGAACCACAACTTGCGAGCAATGTGGCCATCTTCGCTGCAACGGCCGGCAGGCAGTTGACATGCTCTCAGTGGAGGAACCCCCCCAAGCACAGGCGTTTCCATTGCTCTGACCAGTGATGGAGATCGAGTTATGCAGCCTTGTCCTTCCACTTGCAGTATGAGAGGGAAGAGAGAGAGAGGTATTGTGGGGGGTTTTATAGGGTTTAGAAAGTGGAGAGCGCGCGCGAGGGAGGGAGTCGACCGTTAAATGGGCTGTGTTGTTAATGACATCTCAACTGGCCTATAAGGTAACTAACTTTAACAGAAACAGAATCTTGGCGGGAAATGGAAATCTTCGAGTTGTTATTTGGTAACCGACTTGACAAAAAGAAGGCGGCGTCCGAAGCGCCCTGACTGGATGGTGCAGAAACGAGAGGATAGTCTGATCAGATGAGTGAACCGTGTGTACTCTGGTGTTTACTCTGATCAGGTGACAAAAGCAACATCTTTCACTTTGATAGCTTCTCCTTCACGACGCTGCCTCAGTCCGAGAAAGTGCGGCAGGGTTTCATTACCGATGCATCTTACAAGTGGGAAAAACGTTGCTGTTGAAACTTGGGGAAGTACACAGAAATTCTGCAACCTGACGCACGGTTGGCTGTTTCCTAGCCTGAAAGGGGTACAATCCGTCCTCAACGTGTCATCTAAGCTCAAAATCCCTGCACGGCTCGTTGCTGGCTAAGACTGTAAATGGTTCCGCACATCTCTTGTTCGGACCCTTATCTGATCTGGTGAATGCGTTTCATCTCCTACGGCTATGCGTTCAGAGAAATCTGAGAGCCTTCATCTCATTCGGGTTTCGAGCTGTTCTTCTGGCGAGGCGAGAAGCCGCACACGTGCATACCTCGAAAATATTGCCGATAAATTTAGATGGATTTATATGTCAATGTATATTTTATAACAGAAGATATCTCGGAGAAAAGAAGTGGAAAATTTTGGAGAAATCGACTTGAATTGATGTCGGGCTTCATTGCTGACACGCTCGTTATGAAAACGACATAAAATTGCCGCCAAACTGATCGTGAATGGACGTTGCAGTTGTCATAGAAATGGGCTATTTGTGTACATACCCTGTACACGATGAGTTCAACTCAAATGTTTATGATGACCCGAAGGAACTAAAACTTACTTTATTGTTATGGCATATTATTCCACAGCAATTATCCAATATTTCCAAAAATTATAAACAGTAACAAATTACAAATTCAATGCTATGCCCTCCCCTTAGTAACGAGGTCATTTTCCCGATCCTTCTCACGTTAGGATTGCAACAGGTCCGCTTCTATCTCAACATCGCAAATGATACACATAAAACCTCCACTTGTTTCTGTAAAAGAGCAACTGAGAGAACATATTCCTCCTATCCGTGAATTAAAACAGAAACCTCATCCAGGAGCCCAAGAAGGGAAATGCAGCAATCAACAACCTGAGAAGTAATGGTCTTTCCCTCACTCTACCCACCCGACTCAACTTCCCTGCTCTTGGCCTCTCCCTGGAACCCACTTCTCTTCCTCTGGATTTATTTGTCCAATAATCATAGGCCTTGGTATTACCATCTAGATCATCCCATCCACCGAATCTCTGCCCTTTACTATTGCCTCTCCTGTTCAACCCATCCCCCGGTACCCATGATTGGTAATCGCCATGCGGTCTGCCTTTTTGTTTTCCCACGGTCGTTCTAGCCTCATTAGCAGATCTTGAGAACGGTTTCTTCCTGGTCTTGGGTCTTGCCTTCGGTTTTGGGTTATCAGATGTCCATCCCCACAACTTATCAAATGCTAGGGAAATCATTGTCTGCCCTAAAGGAACTGCCAAGGCCATGATAAAAGCATTTGGTCCAGAGCCTAATAGCAGTGATACCCCAATTGCGGGAAGCAGCCATCCGAAAGCTCTGAAGATCTGCAACATCCATGAAACTAATACTGAGATACCAATGATCAGAGAGATCTCACAGGGCACTAATCCACCTTAAAATGATTAAACCCAAATGGCAGCTCCCACAAGAATCTTGGCCTTACAAGTCAAGGAATATCATCACGGCATCATTGATTGGCTTATGTGAAAGCCGGAATCAGTGAGTAAAATTAAAATCCTGCCTCTTACATGTTCCTTTTACATGAAGTTCTGCAGTACACAAGCGTCAACCACCCAACATAAAATCGAACCAGAAAAGCCCAATAATCACAAATCGATGCCATGAGCCTAGGCTACAACACTGAACTAATAAGTTAAGAAAAGACTTGTACAAGCAGCCCTTGCAACATCAACGTGAAGTTTAATTTTAAGGCAAAAGAAGATTATAAAGCTAATGGCCTTTCAACAGACCATAATGAAAAAAAAGAAAAGAAAAAGCAATTCTATGGCCTCCTAGTCTGATTGTTATTCATTGTCAAACGGACAATGAGCGTACTCGATGGTAAAAGCTCTTGAACCTGCAATTTGATTATGTATGGGTGGTTCAACTATCCACAATCAATTATGCTCCAACCTCAGCGAAGTATCGGTAAGAATCTGGAAATGAGTCTACTTTCTAAAGATGCGAAAAGGATCTAAACAAGGGGGCACCTATCAATTCAGTACCTTGAAGACCCAAAATGCATCATCTTCATCTAACCCAAGCTCGTCGTCGTCGTCGCCGCAATCGGACCACCAGGTCCTCTGGTTCTCGCCACCGAAATCGTCGTCCTCGAGGCTGAAACCGAACCGTCCATCTGAGAGGGGCTCCTCATCGGAGACCCAGCGGCTTCTAGCAGCAGCGACAGTGGAGCCGATCGAGCGTGGAAAATGTAAGCAGGACGGTCTAGGGTTTAGGAGCAGAGAGGAAGTGCAGACTGCAGTGGGTAGAGGAAAGAGATGAGCTCTCATTCGTGGCGGGCTCCAGGGAAATGCCGTTGATAGTTCCTTCTCTCACTTCTCCCTGGTCGCGATTTAATTATGCTTTGCGATTCGGGGCGGTAAGTCGGGTCAGGGTCGCACGCGACCGGTTAGTTCCGTGTTCGCGCCTGTAACACACTGAAGTGATGAGAAAGAAGAGACTTGCACAGGCAGTCATTGAACATCACACTGTCAACTGTGAAGCGTATATTTCACCAAAAGAAGACCCATTGCAAAGCTAATGGCCACTCCATAGGAAGACTGGTAAGTAGTCTTCCATGGATAGATAGGTTGGAGCAGATGCTCAGCCATCTTCCATCTCTCCAGGTTGCGATCAGATTTTTGCAGTATGGCAAAGTCTGCCAGTAGGCCTGATGAATCTATCCAAGTGCAAGTGAAATCGTGATTTGGAATACGGATTAAAACCCTCAGATGCTTTCTTTAGAATCTGGGTTCTGGGAACTAATCAGAGGAGCAATAGATGGCTACAAAATTGATTGCCAGGGAGTATTTCCACTCACACTCCATGCCACGTTGATAAAACCACAGGAGCTTTTCTTTATCCATTCTTGTGCAAGAGAAGCAGAGTTGCCACCTCTTCTTAAAACTTCGAAGTATATATAGATCCTATTAATTCAAACCGTCTCCAATCAGATAGTCAAAATTGTACCCAAATTAGAAAATTTCTCTACTTGATGAAATTTTAAAATGGGATACATTTTTAAACTGGGCCCTCAATTTTCTCTACTGGTACAAGGAGGTCGTCATCACAAAATGAAAGTACGCGAGTCCATTGGGATAACATGAGAAACGATGAATCCCAAGTGGAAGCGAGATATGGCGTGGTTTAAGAGTCAATCCGCATGTGCGTTCCCCTTCTTAAATGTATGACAGACGATAATTGTCTAGTTCTGTCGGAGTAAACATGCGTCTTAACTCTAACGTGGTAATATCAACATTCTTTCAATCTATGTAGCACATATGTCGCAGATTGACAGGACGCACCATCATCTGTATCAGGACAAACAATCTGAATATTTGCTCAGCTCCTTGATATGAAAACGAAAAGCAATTGATTGAGAAAAGATCACACACACACACAGAGCAGGAACTATCTATTGATCTTAGTCCTTGTGATTATGAACTATTATCGATCAAATCACAACTAGCTAAAGGGTCTCAATTAAGCTCTTCGATCTCATCCAAGGCGTAGTTGTTGGTGGAGACATTGGCGTAGTTGACTTTGTTGAATCTTACCACGACTGGGTACCTCGTCTTCAGATCCTGTTTCCCATTTAATGTGATCACAATGTCAGAATGAAGAATCGGAAACTCCCTATAGAACGATATCCTTGCTAATCAATTCGAATGACTGTCTTATGCTTCCTTCTTTTGTTTTTTTGGCGGCGCTGAATAATTACTGTCTTATGCTAGTATTACTTCGTATAAGGAGCTGAAAGGATTACCTGATCAACTGTGACAACAGATCCAACATCCTTGTACCAGTAAGACTCTTTCCTCAGGATCTTCACCTACAGCATCACAATAATTCCAAATTTCCTTGTCACACTGTGTTACAACAGTCTTTATGTTCTAAAACCAAATAAAATGGCCATATAATTATCCTAGTACACAGACGGGACTCTCTATACCTTGGTGCCCCTCTTGGGCCCGACCGGAGGGGGCTTGGGTGCAGCCTTCGGCTTCTCACCCTCTGCAGTGGTTGTAGCAGCAGGCGGTGGTGGCGCTCCCTCCTCGGCAGCTCGCACAACGAGCCTCCCCGACCGCGAGTTGCTCTCCCCGGGGAAGAAGGCCACACTCCTCGAGGAAGAACCGGCAGCCGAAGACCCGATGCTCGAGCTCACTAGAAAGCTTGACGCTGCAGAGGCCATGTTCAGAGAAGCCATTAGAATTCGGAGCTTTTCACGCTACAGATTCTCAGGGCAATCGAATCGCTTCAGTTCACAAGAACAATAGAAGTAAGTGAAGCAAATGAAACCATTTTTCTTTCTGCTGGGGGCAGGATCGTTCCAGTTGGCCGGAGGCCTGGGGATCGGAGCACAGACCAATGGAGTTATGCCACGTCGGCACAAGATATAGTTTATAGATTCTGTTCCCTCAGGTTAATCTATCCAGTTCTGGTGTCCGTCGAAGTTTTGCTTGGGATATCACGCCGTCCCCACCCCCCCAGAATGAGCTTGTGCAATTTGTGGCCCACCAAAGGCCCAAACTTTTGGGCTTCACATTGGAACCGTTTAGCCCGGTTACGGTTGAGCTTATTTGTTTAACGGATCGATCCGATTACAAGTCACGGTTTAGATATATATGAACTGACTTGAAATCATTTATAAATGAGCTGAAGCAGTGTTCGGACCGGTTTGATCCGTGAATAGTCCATATTTTTAAAAAAATATTTATAATAATTTTTTAATTGATCGGATAAAATCTAACAATTAATTTGTATAATTTTGGCAGTTTGGGTGGGTTCATACCAATTTTACAACGGTTCAAAGCTGATTTTTAAATAGTTCCGAACTAGCTTAGCAAGGTAATAATTCGTGTTAGTTACGGTTTAACGGACCTATATTTCTAATCTAGCCCCGTAACCTCCACTCAACCCAATAAGAGTAGTTACGGGTCGGGTTATGGGAGGTCCAAGCCGATTTTGGGTTTGGATAGTTCAATTCCAGGTTAGTCTAGCAAGTTTAACATCTCTCTATGCGATACCGAATGGCTCAATTAAGCTGAACCTGCATATAAAATCTTGCATTACACATTAAATTTCTTTGTTTATTTATGATGTCATATTACACAAGTGAAAGGTTTACCATCCATCGACTTTACAGCCACGACTTGAAAAGTATTTGCGTAAAGAAAAAACAACGAATTCTTCAATCACGTTCAATTTTATAATCATCTTATCTCAATAAAAAGTAAATTAACAATAGTACATCTATCTCAATATACTCGGTCAACATAATACATCAACCATACTTCCCCTAGTGAACCAAACTGAATGCACCAGTAGAAGTGAAAGAACTCATTCACTGGGAATCTCATGAGCTATCGGGCCGGTCATATGTGATGTTAAAATTAAAATGTCAAATCAATCGTAACCCACCAGGTTGGGGGATCACAACATTTGCAAGCTAGTCTACATATACGGTGGCGTGGATGGAAGAGATATTATTTTTTTAATAAAAATATATATTGTAGTGTGAAATTATATCTCTATATATTATAATTTTTTAATATTATGTTTAGATAATATTATAAATATTTATTTTTATATTTAATTCTTTTACTATACCCAATAAATATAGGTAAATATTTTATGTATTCAATGAGTCAATTGAGAATAGTATATGTATTATATTTCCATATATTTAATCATATTGATAACACGTATTTTTATTATATCCACATTACTTTATATATATTATTTTAAATTTCTGCAAAAAAAGAAATTACAAAAGGGAAAAAGGGAGAGGAAGATGAACGTGGTACATATTGTGTGTATAAGACATGTCTGTGAAACCATCGATCGACATTATACATTGAAGTCCATATAGGGGATGTGAAACACTGTGCAGTGACACCGAGTACTACATGTAAATAGCCTGAGAATTTTTGCTTTGCTACATCGACTGGTTCGTCTTTGTCGCAATGAGCATCATAAATGGCGATGAATAAATCTTCGCCCCTTTTGCAGTGCATCTGCCTCTGTATGACTCTACTGTTCTAATCTGTTCGTTGCACTGAGTAGTTGGCTTCATTTATCTCCCAACCCCCCCACCACCACTTTCCCCTCTCATCTTCGCATCTTCCAATATTCATTGCTTTGGATTGTAAAATCCCGCTAACAGTGAGGTGTGATGGCAGTTGGCGGATCATATGTGCTATATGGGTAGACTCTATTTTAATGTCTGTCTGGATGTTGATGTTATGGGTTATGATGTTGTGGCAAAGCATATTGTAGTGTTATATCATATGAGCTAAAAGCGCCGTAATGTTCTTGCTAAAAAAAAAATTATTTGGAACTAAAATTTATGAAAGATTTTATCACAAATGAAAATTTCCCTATAATCTCAATATATATATTTTTCATAATCTAGTAATATTCAACATATAACCCTTATGCAACCCCAGCAGGAGCATCCCGTGACCAGTGTCCAGGCCAAAATATGAGCCTAATTTAAACACTCTTAGTTGGTTAATGAATTCATGAATCATTCGACAAAACTTTTATCGGGTGAAAGAGGGCTTCCCGAGAGCACAGTGCACATCCTACTTACCCATGTCGATCTTAAGGAGTAAGTGTGGATGCCTATCAAGAATAAGTGTGATGAAGAGGAGAGGAAGAGATTCAACAATCTGAAAAACTTTGGGAATGTTTGGTGGGAGGGAATTGGATCAATTAATCACCCCGTAGTGGTAGTAGCTGGTGATTGTCCCTACAGTATTTATTGTTGGTCACATGGTCTTCAATTCACCCTCCTCGATCCAGCATTTTCCTATTCAATAACGTCGAGAGATTAAAAAACAAAAAAAAATCAAAGAATTGAAATTAAAAAAAAAAAGGATTAAAAGCCTGAGATAATATTTTTTTATAGTAGAATTAGATAAAATTATATAATATTTATTAAAAAAAATTCATGAATTTAAGGTTGCGACCGCACCTCCACACCTCTTTAAATCTGTCGCTGACTAAAATTAACTCACCGGTGTAACAAGACAAGTCTTTCTTGCGCATTTATTACACAGAGAAAGTTTTTTTTTGGTCTGAGTATCTGCGAGAGAATTTTCGTTTTATTTTGTTAGTGCATACAAAAATGGTTCACACGTTCTCCTCTCGTGTGGGGGCACAAAGTAGGGTTTAATGAACAATCTTCAAGAACATGAAGCAACAGCCTTCTCATTTGAATGAGTAATAAGAGGATTGAAATATATCGACAAATCGGTCTTAAATTATATCCTTACTTAGAGTACTTCGATATAATCTTATTTGTAAAACAAGACATTTTACAGTAAACACAATCTTGCTGATTAAAAGATTTGTAAAGGAGTTTTATCTTGATATTCTCATGTATATATATATATATATATATGTTCCATGTACATGTCACTCTTATCAAGTACACGCATCCAATGTCGACAGATTTGTTGGAAATAGATCGGACACTGTGATGATGGATGACACGTTTGTGATGAACACCAGGCCACATGTAATTAAGACTGCGTTCATACACACACACAAACATGTGCGCCATGTATAGTTTGTGTCATTACCTAATTCAAGATGTGTGCGTGGAGTGAACCCATCGATCACCATCAATATGCTCAAAGAAGGAAAGCAATAATGTTACTATAAATACTGCTGATATGCTCAAAAGTTCTAAAGAGTTAAATATCATTAATAAAATTCCATATATATATATATATATATTTCGTTTTTCCACTTCTCAAAAAAAAAGAAAGAAAGAAACAGCAACATCATTATCAATCGAAGATTATAGCCTGTCACAATCAAGGAAACAGTAGAGATCAGTCTGATTTGATTTAGCGACACATACAAGACACCTTGTGCACCCTATGTTCGTTCCCTTTTTGGCTATTTTTAGATATGGAACTGTTGTTCGATTGACATGCACCTTCCATCTTCCATGCTGTTGGTCTGGTCCTGATTAAGACTGTAAATGCAATCAATATTCTAAGGATTATAATTGTGCTGATCATCAGGGATCGATCCTAACCTTCTCCTCTACGGGAGCTGGCTCCATCGTGTTTGGGGTTTCTAGCTGGTTGTCCATGAGATGTGCAGACTGTTGGATCTGTCTGCAAATGAGCTTACGTTCGACTTTTGTACCATCATAGTTCCGTGCTCTTTTTGTCTTACATGTTCCTATCAAACAAGTTACAATACCTATACTTGCTATCGTAACGGACGGAAACTCCCGATTGTTCAAATTAATTTCCAGTGATAAGATAACAACTGGTGAAGGGCTCAGAATTTAAATCCAAGCAGAAGCTAACAACCCAAAAAATAAAAAAAAATAAAAAAAACCGAGGGTGAGATAGGAGAGTTCAAGCCTTCTTAAACGTTCTGAACTGCTCGTACCAGTAAGCACATGGACCACATGATTCGTACATGCGGTTCAACTTCGCTTTAATTCTTTTACAGAAGAATTTGTTTTTGATGATAATGAATGATAAAATATCCATAGTTATAAGGACAATAATCCCTAGTATTTTACTTGATTTGAGTTTGAACTAGTCGGGATGATTGTGTTTTTCGGATGTCATATTCTACAGGCAGAAAACAGGAAGCATAGTGGCCACGGTGGTCCAACAATTACCAGTCCATGGTGTGGTAGCACGGAGACCATAATGTGGTGAACCATTGATCAAATGATTTGCATTTTCCTACTTAAACTCCCCACCCTCTGTTCTCACTTTGCATCTCCTCTCTCCCTCTCCAGCCTCTCCATTTGGTGCTTTCTCGTCAAACAAACGCTCGAGAGAAGAAACCCACTTGAGTTAGTTTCCCAATGGCAAGGCCACAAACTGGTGCAGTTTCTTGCTTGGCCTTGTGCCTCATTCTCGCCCTAGGAGCTCTTGCCCCCAAGGCCGAAGCTGCCCGGGCTTTCTTTGTTTTCGGGGACTCGCTCGTTGATAATGGGAACAACAACTATCTGGCCACCACCGCTCGTGCTGATGCACCGCCTTACGGGATCGACTACCCGACCCACCGCCCCACAGGCCGGTTCTCCAATGGGCTGAACATCCCGGACCTTATAAGTACATTCACAGCATATTATGTTTCTTTTTCCTAGTTATTATCATTTTGGGTCTTACAGACTAGACATTTTTTCCGTGTCGTCTCTTCTCTCAGGTGAGCAAATTGGCTCTGAGCCGACGTTGCCGTACTTGAGTCCTGAGCTCACCGGTGAGAGGCTGCTCATCGGCGCCAACTTCGCCTCCGCCGGGATTGGGATTCTGAACGACACCGGAATTCAGTTCGTAAGTACATATATATATATATATTCTCTCATTCTAGCGACGTATGCATTATACTCCAGGACTCTTGTCTTCATCACATGTGTACCTTGCCTGCGATTAATCTTGGAAGAAACTATGATTTGCAGATCAACATCATTAGAATAAGTAAGCAACTCGAGTACTTCCAGCAGTACCAGCAGCGGGTGAGTGCCCTCATCGGAGAAGAACAAACTCAACGGCTCGTGAACCAGGCCCTGGTCCTCATCACGCTTGGTGGCAATGACTTCGTTAATAATTACTACCTCATCCCTTTCTCGGCTCGATCTCGCCAGTTTTCCCTCCCAGACTATGTTGTCTATCTCATCTCCGAGTACCGCAAAATCTTAGCTGTAAGCTTCCTTTGCCTCTCCTGTCTTCAAATAACAATCACAGTGACAATATTCGATCCGATCTTTTTGGTTCATGGAGCCCGTTTATGCGTAAAGCACCACGTTGATGGGCGATAAACAGGAATAGTTATCGAGCTTTTATATAGCGAATAGACGATGTTCTTATGATGAGCAAGTGTTTTTTTGTCGTGGGACTATTTTATTCGATGATTTCCATTGGTCTATGAGACCGACAAGCACTGAACCGTCTTGAAGGCACCTTAGTCACGTGCTTTTTATGCATGCCATTTACATGGGTCACACACATGTATATTCTGATCTCTTTTCTTTATAAGCTACCTACAAGATATAATATAAAGTTAGAATATTACCCCTATGAAATAATTGCAGAGGCTATATGAATTGGGAGCAAGGAGGGTCCTAGTGACTGGCACCGGGCCTCTGGGGTGCGTACCGGCTGAGCTGGCTCAGCGTAGCCGGAACGGGGAGTGTGCCGTGGAGCTGCAGCAAGCGGCCGGCCTCTTCAATCCTCAGCTCGTCGATATGATCAACAGCCTCAACAGCGAGATCAGAGCGAACGTTTTTGTAGCCGCCAATGTCATGCGGATGAACTTCGACTTCATCGACAACCCTCAAGCCTATGGTAATCTACTGATCATTCGATCGATCAATTACACATAGCTGGCTAACTTCCACTTGACCATTAATCTGGCAGACATAAGCTCTTTTTTATTTTTTTAAAAAGAAAATGAGCTAAATGTATCCGTTGGACCATACCTAGTAATAAATGCCATCCGTATAATATTCAAAAATCTATTGACTATTCATAAATTCATATAAAATAAGTGAGGTTGAGTACATTTCTTAATAGGTTGGCCTATTTTATATATAAATTTACTGGTGAAAAATGATGATAATTAAAGACAATGGGCCCTTTTCTCTCTCTCTCTCTATGAATTCAATGTGAATATATATATATATATATTTATGAAGTAGCTATGTATTTTATTATATTATATTTCTCAAATAATTTGGGGACCGACCATTGATGTCGCTTTATCTTCTGCTACTCTTTATCTTTTTTTACATAGCACTGACTTGGTGTGTTCGCAATAAATTCTCTATACCTGCCACGACGGGAAAATTATGCAGGATTTTATTTTATTTTATTTTTTTAAAGTTTTATATCAGAATCACAGCCAGAATTGATGGTTGAACTTGAACCGGACCGTGACTTGGTTCGGATTCTTGCAATAGATTCGATAGCGAAGACAATAGAACTTCGATCCTAATCGTATGCTGCTGTTGATGTCGCCGTTACTGTCGATGAGCAGGGTTCGTGACATCGAAGGTGGCATGCTGTGGACAAGGGCCGTACAACGGGATAGGGCTGTGCACGATAGCCTCTAACCTGTGCCCAAACAGGGACATCTACGCCTTCTGGGACCCCTTCCATCCCTCCGAGAGGGCCAACCGCATCATCGTGCAGCAGATCCTGACCGGCAACTCCAAATACATGCATCCCATGAACCTCAGCACCATCATGGAAATGGATTCGAGAATCTCATCCAACGATCCACTCAGTTGATAGCCTTTCGATTATATCACTGTCCCCTTATTATTATCCTTGGAGTTCCATTAGTTCAATTCATGAGATCATGCTTTCATTGACGTGGTGCGCTCCTCACCCACGTTGGGTTTTGTCGATCCGTTTACAAGCTTGTATCGTGTCCCTCTCTCTATCTCTCTCTCTCTCGATCTTGATGTAATGAACGCCTCATGATACTTGGCGATTCTTGAAGTCTTTATTAGTATATCCGGCCTTCGTTGGGGAAGATAGGGCGAATGTTTGCTCTGATTTTTATTTTTTATTTTTACAATAAATATCATTGTTTTGCTGAATGAATTGTTTCCTAGCTAGCGTTTGTCCCACGGAAATGCTGATAAAACTTCTCATATCTGCTCCTTTTTTTTTTTTGGATATATTATTTATGCAATTTCTCCCATTGCCTCCTTAAAGAGGGATAAAGAGAAATTCGAGAATAAAAAGCACAGAATTTCCCATATATTTAGAATTGAGCTTTGGGACAGGTTGGTCCCAATTTGAGTTCAACGACGCTGCACCAAGTATCCAGTCTTCGCAGTACCATTTATGCGCTCGATCTCTTGAATGATAAACGGCGACTTATTCAAAATGGCAGGCCACGCGTCTCTTTCCATCAGGCCAGATGGGCGTTTCTCGCCTCGCCACGCTAGGCCGAAGCCTAACAATGCACCCTCCAAATTACAAGTCATAAATTTGGGATTTCGGTCCACCTTGAGCTAATGGGCTTTACTAAGTGAGCTCACCGGAAAGTTGGTTTCCATCTTTCCCTCGCGTCACTCGGCCGGCGAGCTTCAATTGAATCGCAACACAGTAATTATGCTCGGGGATCGAAGAAGTACTCAATTTCGAGTTAAGAGTTTTTTTGGATTGAGGTTCGCGAAGGTTTGGGGAAATCAATCTATGGAGAGATACAAAATTGTTAAAGGATTAGGAAGATGACCCTTTCTCAGAGACAAGAATGAAGCATATGACAGTTTGATAACATTCATATCACAATTATTTTAATGTATTAATGAGTTTCCATCTCATTCTTGCCAATACTGTCCAAACTAAACCACCCTCTCCTTCCCTCCCTTCCATAATATGAACCCAAACAACTAAGAGACTTGATTCCTTTTGAGTTTAAGTCAGAACTCCATCCTTAGCCCTGGTAATGCTGATGGATTGCTGAATCTGATTACTGCAGATTGACTGTACATGGCTACCATTTTAACACAGCAGGGCTCTGGAGTATGCCCCTTAATTGCTTTTACAAGAGCTGCACTTCGCGGTAAATGGAGTCGTGCACCCAAAAAGAAGAAGAAGAAGGAAGAAGAAGAAGAGGTTTTGCCATTAAATAGTAGGAAATATGAATATCCCAAGATTATATTCATGTAGACACTTTTTTTGGGAATATTCCCTCTCGCTTAATTTAATGATCTCATGCATGCTTTCCGGTGATTCCACCATGAAAGGTTTATATATGATCTAATGCATGCTCTTTAGTGATTCTATCATGAAAGTGTCATTTAATAAGATCGTCAAAATCTCGTTAGAATGCATTTAAATAGTCTCATGTAGAGATCGATCTACCCATCATACTAAACTAAACCTTCTTTCTCGTTCTCAAAGGTTCTCTATCTCATGAAATTTTTGGGCAAAAGTGGTACAATTTAATTTTTAATTTTAAAAATAACTTAGATTTGAATAAGAAAAATTTATTAATAAAAAATGATACCTTAAGGGTTGTCCTTATATTAAATGAATCTACCACAATAATTGACTGATGAGATGAATGCCAAATGGCCTAGGTGATATGCTAGGACTGGTACACCCTGACATTATAATTTGTATTTTCATTTTAGGTTCTCGCCCATCTATTGACAGGAATTTGGTGTCCTTTCAACGAACTGCACACTAGTCAACGGTCAGAATGCAACCAACTTCCCTACCTTGAATATGAAGAATTATTGGCTCAATCCAGTATTCTCGAGAGCTGAGCTGTCCTTGGAATCTCTCGGGAAGTCAACTCAGAGAAGCCATACAGTAAACTCCAAGTCAAATTGCTGCATAGTCAACCTGTTCTCACTATGACAGTCACCTAAGAATCTTCTGCCCTTTTACTTGGTCAAAGTCAATCTTTTTAACGCATGCTCGTATGTCAACAGTAAAAATGTCTAAATGTTAGGCTCTTGAACACCTAATTGGGCCAATGATTAACTTTAAAAGATTATTATTTTGCTATACAGATGAGGACCCATCCATGGTTTTTTCCTGTACTCAACTACTTCCTGTGGACCAGGTTAACAATATCCGATTTGGAATCATAAGCGTGTCAAAGGGACAGATCCCATCCTTCGATTGTCACTTTGTCACGCTGCACATCCTTTACACGGTCAGTTGCTAGAAGACGAAAACTGTTATGGTAAGCATAGGAATTCAAACCTCACCTAAATGGCTCACATGCTCGGTGCATGATCATCATGCATAGTTCGAAAACATGTGAGGATTGCACGCACATACCAAAGGGATCTCATATATACTTAGACCGGAAGTAAGAATATCACATGTCGACCAAGAGGACATCGCCATAGATCTCCTCCGACTTTAAAGCGAGATGAATCAGATGGCCTGTGGGTGCGGGATCTCAGATGTTGCCTGGTCTTTCTCAAGACCCATAAAATCACTTCAAATCACACGGCACATGGGGGGGCATCCTTCTTACGATTACTTTGTTAACAAGAAGGGGGCTCGGATATTAAATATTTTACGATTTGATCCCCAAAAAGTATGTATATTATACGTGTGTGTGTGTATATATATATATATGTCCTGTAGACTGTTGAGTGTAGATAAAGATGGGCTTCTGGAGAAATAGAATGTGCTTGCGGCCTAACTATTCCACGCGTCTTTTACCAACCCTAAAGCACTTGCAAAATATGGAGAGAAAGAGAGAGGGGGAGGCTGCAGCTAAATAATCAATAAAATCCATTTGGGGATTTGTATCCCGAAAGACCGTGGGCTCAACAATATTCTTGAACCGAGAATCTTATCTCTTATTCAATTAACTGAATTAAAATATTGGCACATCTAAAATTTATTGGACTAGCGAATATTATAAGTATTAAATAAAAAAATATGTGTCTAGTAAAATTAGTAATTTGATTTTTCTTGTTCTTTTTGAGATGATTCAATTTTGAATTTGGAGGCACATTGCACATGTCATGTCATTTGAGATATACACTTAAGCAAAAGATTGCAGCTATTCATAATTTAAAATTTTTTATATTTATTTTCAGTAGGAAATAAGTTAAGAGATATTATAAGAAAAGATTGTATGTCTAATAAAATTATGGATATAAGGGATTTTGTTTCTTAAGTCTTCATGAGTTAACGTATTGGACTTTTAAACAGGTAAGAGTATATTAAATTTATGGGTACAAGTAACATATATACACATGTATATATATATATATATATATATATATAGAGGGGAAGAGGAAGGAAATTGTGGGACCAACAATGCAAATTGGATGGATAGTCCCGCAAATTTATGCGCCAGCACTCATCCAATAGCGCCAGCGGCCTCTTGATTTCAAAAGGGTCAATGATTAATTCCATACCATCATCATCATCATCACCATCGCTTTCCATTGGGTGCTCTCTTACTCACCTCTCATGTGAAAAGCAGGCAATTTATGCCACCACGTTATACGTTACTACTTGAAAGATAACTGATGACCAACTGAAAGACTGAGATGCATGGAAGAGGCGAGACATTCTCTAGTTGATCGGAAAATCAAAATCCGGGAGCTTATGTCGGAAACCAGTGAAGCTGGAAAAAAAAACCTGACGTATATCAAAGAAAACTAGTTGGGTTCCGAAACCCATTTCTCATTCCGGCTCTCCCATTCCAGTTCGATCGAATAAGCTTCTCGTGAAATCAACCCAATTCTTCGACACAGAATTGTTCGATCAGCATAGACTGACTATGATCCATATTTACAGCTTGTGCTGTGCACATGCACGGCAAACACGCTTCACGCCGAACAAGAAACTGAGTTTAAAAAGTCTAATAATAATAATAATAAATCTCCTTCTCTCTCTCTCGGCTCGGTAATCCCTATTTTAACGGTGACAAAATGAGGAGACGACAAGAAAGATGAGCAAAAAGAGCACACAAAGTCACAAACTGGACAGCTTCCTGGACTTATTAGAAATACAAGGAGGAGGAGTAGGAGGAGGAGGAGGAGGAGGTGGAGACATGATCTCTGCTCAATTTCTGCGTCATACTCATCAACATTAATGGTGCTCTCTTACAGTGACAGCCACTTAGACTAGATGACAAATTTCCCTAAGATTAGTTTCCCTTCTATTAAAAAATAATAATAATCTCATTACCCCGTTTAGTTAATAAAATCATATTACTAAACCGGCTATTCCTTTCTATTTGGAAAAAAAAAGGTGTTATTTTAAGCCTAAGTAATGGAATTCTTCTTGTCCAAGTGTGCAGCCGAAATGATTTAATATTTTTTTGGCTTAAAATTGGTGAATATTATTTAAATTTATGTATATAAGTTTGTTCACAAATGTCGTTAATTACTAATCACTTTCCATTAATAAAAACCGGATGAATTCTCCATGGTGTGTGATGCAAGCCAAACGTAAGCAGCAGTTCGCTCTAATTTTTTGCATGCGATTCATAATCATCCATCTTCGAGGCCGGCGAAACGCATCTCTGCTCGAGCTCTGTAGATTCATGAGTCAATGACATCATAGTGTGGAAAACAAGAGGGAGAAAATGTGTGCACACAAGTACGTGATATACAAGCTTCTACCTTCGTGAAATTTCCACATTGTATATATCAAACGTTGACCGTATAAATCTCCCCGCAAATGAAAATGAAAATAATTATGTTGGCACGGCATCCAACCTCTTAATATGATAATCCTATCAAGTTGGATTGATTCATGTGTTTTTTTTGTTCGTGTATATATATATATATATATATTTAAAGAATAAGATTGTGATTATATCTTATTAAATTTAGAAAATCCACTTTAGTCAGCTAATTAGCTTTTCAAGTATAGATCAGATCAATTAAGATCCATAGTAATTATAGAACCAGAGGCGATGAAGATCAACAAAAGGGGCGATCGCCACTATCAAAAACCTGACGTATACTCTTCTCGGTTCACCGCTAAAAGAAATTGAAGGACGATTGTGTTTGTTTTTCCCGTACCAGACGAAATATTTATTTATCTATTTATTTTAGGGGGGAAAAAAAAAGAAGAATTGTTCCATTGCGGAGATGGAAGAGTGAGGGTTGAGAAAGCAAGCAAGCATGCTTTGTCTGCCAATTTCATCCTACCTCTCTTCTCTCTGTCTCTGTCTCTGTCTCCTCCCTTCTCTCGCTGCGTGTCAAATTCAAAGGAGGACCCCTTTTGCTGTTTCTTCATGATAAACAAGAAAAGCTGCAACTTTTCGCACCTGAAGTTAGGCCTGTCGAAGAAGGAGGAGGAGGAGACGACGACAACGACGACCCAGTGGGGCGATAACATCTTTACACGCAGGTGGGAAGGGGAAGAGAGAGAGAGTGAGAGCTCATTTCAATTTCAGTGCTCGATCTTCTCCAGTTCAAGCCCATATTTCCAGGAGGAAGAGATGAGGCGTGGTTAGTCTTCTTCTTCTTCTTCTTCTTCTTCTCCTCCTCCTCCTATTGGACATGAGCCTTAGATACGGTACCGTAACCATTTTCCTTTTGTGAGAGTTTAAGCTTTCTGTCTGGGGAGTCGTCTTTGGATTATGGGGAGATTCCAATCGGGCCTGCGGATTATTGCCGTGCATTATTCCCTTTTATTGGTCTTGTCATTTCTTCTTGATGGGTCCCTGGGAGTTAATCCCGAAGGGCAATACCTATTAGAAATGAAGGGCAATTTCACTGATAGGTTCAACCATCTCAGCAGTTGGGACCCTAACGACCCAACTCCATGCTCATGGAGAGGTGTCTACTGTTCTCCGGGAGAATATTCCAGCCCACCAGTTGTAAACAGTCTTAATCTCAACTCTCTCAATCTCTCTGGGTTCCTGTCCCCCAGTGTCTGTAAGTTGGGTAGCTTGACCTTCCTCGATCTCTCCTTCAACGTGTTGTCAGGGAATCTCCCTGCCGAGATTGGGAACTGCTCGAGTCTCGTGCACCTCAAATTGAACAATAACCAATTTGATGGCGAGATACCGATCGAATTGGGCAGGCTCCGTTATCTGCAGACTCTGAACATCTGCAATAACAAGTTCTCGGGTCCGCTCCCTGAAGAAATTGGGAACTTGACTCTTCTGTCAGATTTGGTTGCTTACTCGAACAACCTCTCAGGTTCTCTCCCACACTCTCTAGGCAAGTTGAGGAGTTTACGGACTTTCCGGGCAGGGCAGAATCTCATCTCGGGGAGTTTGCCTCCAGAGATTGGTGACTGTTACAGCTTGGAGTATCTCGGTCTTGCGCAGAACAAGTTGGTGGGTGCAATCCCGAGAGAGCTCGGGAGGCTTGGGAACCTGACGGAGTTGATCCTCTGGGGTAATCAGCTTTCGGGATCCTTGCCTCGTGAGATTGGGAACTGTACCAATCTGGAGACTCTCGCCCTGTACGAGAACAATCTATTTGGCAGCATTCCTGCGGAGATTGGGAACATTACGCTCCTGAAGAAGCTCTACATTTACCGGAATCAGTTGAATGGCTCAATACCAAAGGAAATTGGGAAAATCTCATTCGCCGTGGAGATTGATTTCTCGGAGAATTGCTTGACGGGTGAGATACCGGTGGAGTTCACCAAAATCAAAGGCTTGAAATTGCTCTACCTTTTCTCGAACAATTTGACAGGCCCCATCCCAGAAGTGCTCACGAGCCTGAAAAACCTGACCAAACTTGACCTCTCCATTAACAACCTTACGGGTCCGATCCCTCTTGGGTTCCAGTACTTGTCGAAGCTGAGCATGCTGCAGTTATTTCACAACTCACTGAGTGGAACTATTCCTCAGGGCCTTGGAATCTACAGCCCACTCTGGGTGGTCAATTTATCGGAGAACGAACTTACTGGAAAAATTCCAAGACATCTTTGCAGAAACTCGAACCTGATTCTTTTAAATTTGGGGTCAAACAACCTCACTGGAAGCATCCCACCCGGAATTGCAAATTGCAAGTCTCTCATCCAGCTTCAGTTAGTTGGGAATTCCCTTGAAGGGAGTCTTCCTCCGGAGCTATGCAAACTTGTAAATCTCTCAACTGTTGAGTTGGATCAAAACAAGCTCAGCGGCCCAATACCTCGAGAGATTGGGACTTGCAAAACTCTCCAGCGGCTTCACTTATCAGAAAATTATTTTACGTCAGAGCTCCCCAAGGAGATTGGGAACCTCTCCCAGCTGGTGACTTTCAATATCTCGTCAAACTCACTGTTGGGGCGGGTTCCGCCGGAGATTTTCAGCTGCAAGATGCTTCAGAGGCTTGACCTGAGCCGAAACAACTTCATGGGTCTCTTACCGGGGGAGATAGGGAACCTGTCCCAGTTGGAGCTCCTAAAGCTCTCTGATAATCAACTCACTGGGACCATTCCTGTTGAGCTTGGGAGGCTATCACGTTTGACTGAATTGCAGATGGGTGGAAATCTTTTCACTGGGGAAATACCGGCAGAGATCGGGTCACTTACAAGTCTTCAGATTGCTTTGAATCTCAGCTTCAACAATCTCTCTGGTGTTATACCATCAAAGCTAGGGAATCTCATAATGCTCATAAACATTCTTCTCAACGACAACCACTTGACTGGTCCAATCCCAGCCTCATTCCAGAACCTATCAAGCTTGCTTAGTTGCAACTTCTCATACAATGAGCTGTCAGGCCCTTTGCCGTCGCCGTCAGTCTTAGATAACATGTCGATCAGCAGCTTCCTTGGAAACAGAGGACTCTGTGGGAGCCCACTCCATGGCTGTGATTCGTTGGCAAATTCAATTCCTTCGCATCCAGTAACTAACCAGAGAAATTTCCGATTGGGCAAAATCATGGCCATAGCAGCAGCAGCGATCGGGGGGGTCTCGATCATTCTAATTGTGGTGATCCTGTACTTCATGAGGTGGCCCGTTGAAACCGTCGCCCCGTTGCAAGAAAAGCCAGTTAACAATTCCCCAGCTTCAGATATTTACTTCTCTCCGAAGGATGGTTTCACTTTCCAGGATTTGGCCCTTGCGACCGATAATTTTGGAGAAAGCTTTGTGATCGGGAGGGGTGCCTGTGGGACCGTTTATCGAGCTGAGCTTCCGACTGGCCACACAATTGCCGTCAAAAGGTTGGCTTCCAACCGAGAAGGGAGCAACAGCGTGGACGACAGCTTCCGTGCAGAGATTCTCACCCTGGGCACGATCAGGCATCGGAATATCGTGAAATTGTACGGTTTCTGCTACCACCAGGGCTCAAACGTTCTCCTTTACGAGTACATGGCCTTGGGCAGCCTAGGGGAACTCCTTCATGGGTCGCCAAGTAACCTCGATTGGCGGAAGCGTTTTAAAATCGCCCTGGGAGCAGCAGAGGGACTGGCTTACCTGCATCATGACTGCAAGCCAAGGATTTTCCACAGGGACATAAAATCAAACAACATTCTATTGGACGAGAAGTTTGAGGCACATGTCGGGGACTTCGGCTTGGCGAAAGTCATCGACATGCCACAGTCTAAGTCCATGTCTGCTATCGCCGGCTCTTACGGCTATATCGCACCTGGTAAGCATATCTCTCACGTCAAAAGCCCTCTATTTGCCTACTCTGGGTATGGTCTGTGTTCCTAAAACCCTGTTCTTGCTGGAAAATTTCCAGAGTATGCTTACACGATGAAAGTGACGGAAAAGTGCGACATATACAGCTACGGAGTGGTCCTACTGGAATTGCTGACCGGAAGAACGCCGGTGCAGCCACTGGACCAATGCGGGGACTTGGTAACATGGGTGAGGAATTACATTCGTCAACAATCGTTGTCACCGGGGATCCTCGATCAACACCTGGATCTGCAGGACGAAAACACCATCTCTCACATGATCACTGTCCTGAAGATCGCTCTCTTGTGCACGAGCACGTCCCCCGTGGACCGTCCCACAATGCGGGAAGTAGTGATGATGCTGATTGAGTCGGGCCGGCAGGGGGGGAACTTCGACACCTCCTCTGACCCGACGGAGGCCGAGTACAGTGATGAGAGAAGGTGAATCCTGGGATTCCTGAGAGTTGTAAATGTGGGAATAAATTCTTTTTTTTTGGGGGGGGATGAATTAATACACAGGGTTTATTTTTTTTTTGGAGGGATCAAATTTAGCTGCATCCTCTTTGTATATTGCTCAGTACTTCATCGACAAGTATTTCCGAGTAATTCCCTCCACATACAGTACAGCCACCACTACTCCAAATGAGGAAACTGATAGCCTAAAAAGCCAATTGTTTGATCGGAGAGAGTTCAGTTTAAAAGCCGATCGAGAACTGTTTTTTTTTTTTTTATATAATTCTATGGAAAAAATATCACCATTTTTAAGGAGCTGAGCTGAGCTGACCTGATCTAGGAAACGAAAATAAATAGAAGAAAACAAACATGTCATAAATCGCCATTCAACGCTGTTCTTCAAGATACATAAGATAGTACGAAGTCGATGATAGCGAGAGGACATCGACTTATATAATTCTATGTTCTAATTTTGTCGAGCTTCTGGCTTAGCTTAGATCAGTATATCAAGTCCCTTAATTAGCTTCAGGCAGAGCAAGCAGGCAGCAGACATCTACATCTTGATATAAACCAGAGCCTTTTCTTCTGCATGAACCAAAGGAAAATGTCAGGAATATATACATATATATAATTAAGTTTATCACAAGCGGGAGAAGAACAGAGGAAATATTGAGAGAGATAATCGTAGTATTTTTGTAGTGATACCACTAGAGAATTCTTACCCGATGGGAGGAGTGGAGCAGCTCGTGAGGGATCTTGTAGAGGTCTTCATCGACGGCTTTGGGGGCCTTCGCTTCAGCGGCGGCGACCCGCGAGCGGGGATAGGAGACGGCCGCGTCCCAGCGGAGCATATGGTCGTGGGGGACACGGGGGTGACTGGTGGGCGGCTGCCTCACTTCGCAAATTCTGCCACCCTTGTTCGGCTCCTGGACTTGAGGGTGCCGCTTTTCCCTCTCCCTTGTCTGCACGTAATTTGGAAACATATCTTTAATTAAGAAGCCATGGAGATTTAATCAATTGCAGAAACTCCCCCCAAACTATTCCTTATTTGGCAAATTTGCCCCTGTTGGGATGATATCCCTCTCATGGGGAATCTACGGCTCTTACAAGCAAATTGAGGAGCAAATAATACACATCTTTAAAGTAGAGGGGTGCGCTTGCAGAACTAAAACTTTTTCAGGGGACAGCACAGATGAAGGATCAATTCATCATCGTTTTGATTTGACCAATTGATTCGTCACAATTGTCAGAAACCCCCATGTGTCGGAAATTGTCGTGCCGATTTAGTCCGCTTTTTTTTTTTTTCCAAAACTTATGATCCAAAAAAAGGAAAGAAAAGGTTACATTCTCAAATGTAAATTGCAGCTGTAATGTCCGATTTAGATCCTAGAAAAATCATGATTTAAGTGGACTGATCTGATTCAATCTTGATCAGACAAATTCCCACGAGTTTTCATCCAGCTCAAGTCTTGAACTTAAGTATATATATACGCACACGTATATGTAGATCCTTTTTGTTTTATGTCAACAATAAAAACGAGCCAAAAAAAAGTGTCAAACAGTGAATCATTTCTAGAAAGATTCCTTGAAATATTCTGAAACCAGTTTTGAGAAAAAGGGCTAATTGAATTCGATTCTCATTCATTAGAATTTCTGCCCAGGTCGTAGGAGAGGAAAAAGGAAAAATGGAAACCGTTTCCCCGGAGAAGTGATAGCGTAGTCAGTCGCTGAATCTAGAGCCATCTAGATTTCGTCAAGAAACTGGAAAATGTTTCGCCCAGACAAGGGGCAAAAAAAAAATCAAAATAGAGATCGTAAAAGTGAAAAGAAAACATATAATTCATCCTCCTAGAAAGATAAAAGAAATCGTGGAAACCGAACCTTACGAGGGGGAGCATAGAGGTCGGCAGCGGTGGCGCTTGGGTCACACTCGCCGGAGGAAGAGCTGTAACGGGTAAGACCGGCCTGCCTCGCGCACTCGAAGTACTGGGTGATGGGGAGATCGTTGGTGCAATCCCAGTCACCGAACGCCGGAATCTGCCCGCTCCGTTTCTTGGAATAGCTGTAGTACCAATCCTCCTGGAATCAGACCATCAGAAACCGATCTTCAGCAGCAAAATCAAAACCCGAAAGAAAGATGAAGAAGCAAGAACAGTGAAGTTTTGAATGCTTACGTCCATGGTGGAGGAAGAAGGAAGAAAGAGGCGAAGAAGGGGAGCCGTAAAAAGGAAGCTTTCTCTGTTTCTTTATGGGAGGGAGGTTTTGGTGGTTGGATGTGGAGCAAAATGGACGGAGAGAACTGAAAAGTTGGAAAGAAAGATGAAAGGTCTCTTTCTTTTCTTTTAAGGAGAACTGAACTCTCCTCTCCTGGGGGGATTTTCCCCAGAAAACTCTACAGAGGGGATTCTTTTTTTAACTTGCGTGTTCCTGAACTCTTATCTGTCCGTCTGTTTGGCCGTCTGTTGTCGTGTTCGTGTGGGAGGAGGAGAGGCGGAAAGGGGAGTGAGCGGAGGGACAAGATCTAAAGGTGTATGTAAAGAGATGAGAGTAGATAAGGGAGTATCTCTGGTTCCGTGTTGAGTTTAGTGGTTTCTAAGCAGCAGGAAGGTGGGTTGGGAATGCTGCTGCCGCTCCATGACCATGGCAGGCTTTCACTTTTATTCGGCATTAGCCAGAAACAGAGACAGTGATTGAAAGCAAAGTGCTACCCAAAGAAATGATCCTCCCGATAGAGTCATCTACATTGAGAACTAAATCGACAAATAGGTGGGAAAAGCGATGGGAAGGGGCAACAGGTCCATGCCTGCATAATGAATGCATACATACTCATCAGATGTGGAAAGAGAGAGAGAGAGAGTGCTGTCAGTAGCCTTTAGAATTCATCTCTTCTCGTTTTTGTGGCCATGCCTACGAGAGTAAATGAAGGGAGAAGGCTTTTTCCCTCGATCACGACGACACAGACAGACAGAGAGGCAGGCAGACAGGGAGAGGAAAAAGGTCGCGTAGGTTTCGTCTCTGAAAAGTTTTCCTTTCTCTTTTGGCCCTAACCTAAATTAGGGAATGGGGATTGAGAGGGGGAGCACAACCATCAATGGTCATTCTCGCAAATCTCTCGATTATAAGTCAATCTCTCTCGGTGCAAGGAAAGGAAATGAAATTTCTCGAGCACATGAAAGTAAGATGTACATATATATATATATATAATATGCATTTTTATTGGAAAAAAAATAAAATTAAAAATACATTAAAAAAAACATTTACTGCAGAGTTCAAGACATTTAAAAGAGCATTTTTTTGAGGGGGAAATAAATTCAAAGGTTCAAATTCAAAACTCCTTCTTTACTGCTTTCTGCATCGTGGAGTGAAATTCTCCCCCCCAAGTTTGACTTTGCGGTGAGCAGTGAGGATGCCGGGGATAGGTTGACTGGGGGGGTGGGGTCGTCCGATGGCTGAGCTCCACCGGCACCTGCGGCTTCCTCGCCCCCAACCACCAGATTAGTGGGAAAAACTCGGTACCAAACAACAGGAGTAATAAATAAGTGGAAGAAGTAACAGTAAATCCTGACAACATGTCTGGTATATCTTTCCCATGTGAACGTCCTTTGTAAATTTTTTATTTTATATAAATTTTCCCATTTAGGTAGAGAATCTGGATGTGATGTTGATGGGTATGCCGAAGAAGAAAACAATAAGAAGAGCCGTGAAGGGATCAATTGGGCCATAAGAAAGAGAAGCCTTTTAGATGACAGCCCAGACTGGGCCTTCTTTCCCCGTCCCCACTATTTTTGGACTTCGCCATTGCCATTCAGGAAGACGGGGGAGAAGAAAATCACGGTAAGTATGATTACCATCACATTCACGAGGAAAGTATACATCTCATAGACCAAACACATAGCAAATACAAATCCCTAGAGTATCTTGCCCCCCACCGGCAATAAAGCCAGTTAAGGGCTTATTTGATGGTGATGCACACACAACTGCAAACTTCATGACCTATTAGTAGTGGGCATCGTGGCAGCACTGGAATTTGTAAACCGTTCTCATGAGCTGGAAGCAGACCGGGCACTTCATATAGATCGGAGTCAGCCCGTCCAAGGCTGGGCAGTAGTAGAATCGGCAGGCATCTGGGCCCTCGACCTGCTCGCACAGGTTGACGAAGACCTGCCGGAAGTTGGAGGACACCGTCGGGGTCTCCTTGGACACAGACCGGATCCACTTCTCGTGCTCACTGAGCACGCTCCAGGCCGTGGTGAAGAGAGCCACAGCGAGTACGTGGTAACCCCGTGTGAGGATCGCGAACCCTTCCCTCTCGTGGGCCGTGTAGATCTGGAACATGTGCTGAATATCCGGGTCCCTCATAGGGTCGGCGACGGAGCCATCGGGGAGGAGTGGGGCGGTCTGCATCTTCAGGTACAGGCAGCCCTCGAGGCTCCAGAGAAAACGTTGCACTAAGTCCGTGTCTAGGGGAACCAAGGTGAACGAAGTTCCGATCGCGTCAGTGATCTTCTTCTCGATCTCTAGCTGCAGGGACATGTTTGCCTTCTGGGTACCTCCGACGAATAAGATGTACTTGTCATTCGTAACCGGCAATATCCGTAGGCAATGCAATGTTTATTAGTAATGATAAAAGAAGGGAAAGCCTTTACTGCGCACGTCTTTCTGGGAACAGGCATATAACACACACTCACCCACTTCTGTATAGTGGGGATGATGGGAACAATGACGATTTCAAGCCAAGTCTTGCCGGCCAGAAGTCCCGGAATCTCCCTCTCCGTGAAAGGGAACGCCTGAATGCCCCACATGCGAATCATTGGCATCGAATTCAGGCACTCCACCCAGCCGGAGTAGTTCAGTGCCACCACAATCGGCTCCCGGTTGAAGTGCCAATGCTCCCTGAAGTACCTGACGGCAAACCGGTGCACTACGGAGGCATTCTTTGCCACTATCCACGCCATGCTCGCCCTCAGGTTGGCCACCTCCGTGGCGTAAGATGTCGGGGCATCCAGGGCAGGGATCCACAGAATCTCGTGGGATCCCTCAGCTGGAGGAGTCGGCGCCACTGCGCCCTCAATTGTGATCATCCCAGCCTCCTCAGCCGGCGGTTTCTTGTGGAAGTTGGGATCCTTGTATATGTTCGAGAGTGCCATCAAGTCCTCCTCTGAAATCTTCCAGCTCGATATCAACAGGTAGACATTCTTCCTCTTGAAGTATTCAAATCTGACCTGTGTTCCCCAGCACATAAATAAACCGTAAGTGTATCTGTTACACATCTTCTACGCCATCAGCACTCTGATCTACAACGACCCCCAACATATCAAAGAGCATTAGCTATAATCTCCAGGACTGATGACGCGCGCGTTGAAAATCAGTTCAGTCAAGAAAGAACCAAAAGAAAGAAAGAAAGAAAACATGAAGAAGAAGAAGAAGAAGAGTTCAAGGGGACAAACCGATTCCTTTGTAGAACCAGAGATGAGCGGAGGGTCGTCGGGTTTGAAAGCTCTGAACAACGCCATGAGAAGTCCGACGATGTCTTGTGGGGTTTCAATGCCTTTCACGTACGAGTTGTATTGTGCCATGTCGTCTAATTATTCAATCGGACAAACGGAGACAGACAGAGAAAAATGTCAATTAGACTGATATACAAACGGATAAGTTGTAATTTTATTCCTTTACGACCATTTCCATAATTATTCATAGGATAATCATGCTGTGGACAAAGATTCAGGGGCCAACCTATCTGTGTCCTGCAGTCATTTAGATGCTTCTTAACTTCGATGAGTATTCTGTTAACTGCATTTGGAAGATGAGATATTCCCCACGTCCAATACCTGCAATCATCACCAAAAAGAGAAATAGTAAAATATACATATTGAAATATATATATACGTATTCATTCTATATCAGGACATATATTATAATTATTAATTTTTATGGAGTGATACTGATTACTCCCGATCTTCTCCATCCAAATCCCTCCACCTAAATATGAGAGTTAGAACATCAGTGAGGAAAAAGATCACGCTGTGGGCTAACTGTTCTTCAAAGTTGGTGAAGCTCGAGAACTGGGCAGCCACGGAGATGATGGCGATGATGGTCTGGCAGATCCATTCCGGGATGAGGGCGAAGGCCATGCCGAGTGCAGGAACCTCCTTCTCCAGGTACAGCTTGGTGTAGCGGTCGAGTTCGAGAAGGCTCTCGGTTAGCTCCAGCAACTGCTTCACCACCTCGTTGAGGTTCTCCACGTATGACCTGTGCTTCCTCAAGTCAAAGGCCTTGAAACCCTTCAGCATCGAGACGGATAGTGCGTGAGGGCCCTGGGTGCTGGCTATCACCCAGAAGTCGCCGTACAACTCCGCAAACGCCGCCAGTGTCAGCACCATCTTCTTCGGCCATGAGTAGCTAGACACAAAGTTGAACATCAGCTGCAACGCCTTCTCCGCAGTCTTGGCTCCCAACGCCTTGCACGTTATCTGTCGTAATCACACAATTTACAGACAGACACACACACACACACACACCCTGATAGATTTGCAGTACTTACGTGCATACCAATTTGTTCATTATGAGAAAATTCGAACCTGGCTCTGGATCCGGTTGATCACATGCGAATACGGCACCGAGTTAACACCATCAACATTCTTAATGACACCTTTGAGAAATTTCGGCTCTTCAAAACTTTCATCAGCTACCTGAGAAACAACATTCGAGGTACGTTTTCGCCCTGATTCACCCTTTAACAAGAGGGAGGGCCTCTCAAACTCTGAGTCGAGAGTGATGATTACCTTTTTGCCGAGGAGCTCCTTGTCAACAAACTGGACGGAGGATTTGAGGATGTACTGTATCAGCTGCAGGAGATCTTCGGTGACAACCTTAGCGTCGTGGTCCACATTGAAGACGTGGTACTGTCCGATGATCTGGGCGAGGAATGCTCGGTTGTCCACGAACGTCTGCATGTCGGAGAACACGCTCACCCTGACTCCGCCCATGCTGCCAGCTGCCGCCCGTGCCAGTGCATTGCCTGACGGTGTGCCGGCCGTGGGCGCAGTAGGAACGAGGGGCGGCATCGTCGATATAACAATATAATCTACTCGCAGTGTATGTATGTTGATTATATGTGTGTGTGCGCGATTGCCCTTGGCTGCTGTGTGGTGTCGTTTATATAGTCAGATAAAGAGGGCAGCTCAAGGTGGCAGGCACTACCGTCCTGTTTGTTGCATTCAAAAGGCTGTAAAAGACGCATCGAGGCTCTCATGGATGACAGCATCTATATATATATATAGTACACACACTTTTGCTTTTCTCGACTTTGTTTGGAGTTGTTCGGTTCCTCCTCTCCGAGATTGGTACCCCCAGACCGGATTATTGTACATGAAGAGAAATAATAATCAAAATGGATTTACTTACTCGGCCGATCTTACTCGAATTTGGATTAATTACAGAATCGTTAATGTCAGGCACGCACCTGGGACGGTGTATGGGTTGATGGAGAGAATGAATGACTTCAGGAGCAGAAATCTGGGCAGGCACATGAATGTGGTCCTCATTGCTGTGTGTGTGTGTGTGCGTGTATCACGTTCGTCTGCTCTGTTAGTTAGATACTTGACTGGATTTAGCAAGCAAAGGACATGTTCCAAATCTGAAAAGTCGCTGTCGTGGGGGACATCTTGTCGATGGACATGTTTGCCTTTTGAGTAGGCCAAGGTAAGTATTAGTTACCATTAGTTCAATCGACCCCACTGCTATTAATTCAGGATAAGCACCTTTTCAAATCTTGAATTTTCCCTTACTACAAAATTCGAGCCAAGGGAAGAAATGTCGAACCGGTTGAGACCACGGATTTAATCAGCCCTGTTATATCACCTAGGAACAGTTCATCCAGAGGAATTCTTGCATCATCAAATCTGAGGAGATTGCCGATGATGAAGGTAGGGCGGCAGCACAAGGGGAACCAAAGAATTGGATCAAAGTGTAAATTGAGTCAAATTAAAAAAAAAACAATCAGTCTATAACGGGCCGGTTCTTATATCATACATTTTTTTAAGGTAAAACAATATGATTAATTATTAAATTTAAATAATTTTATTAACCAATTTGAACGGTAGAATAATTTTTTTTAAAATGTTATAAATATGATAAGTATATTAAAATATAAATATAAATATTTTATGCATATTTTTACAAAATTA
>CXYZ01021177.1:376413-403619 GCA_900006705.1 Sonneratia caseolaris
ATCCACTAATTTTTATTTTTTTAAAAGCAATTCAAACCAATTAAACAAATTATAAATTGAAACGAGTATCACTCCAAGGTACGGCGTCCAAACCGAAACTAACCACTTTAAAGCTTTAGCAAAGTTTGGTTCAGTCCACTGAGCCATGAGCACCCTTAGACGTAGGAGTTCAATTCACCATTTTTTGAGGAATCAAACAAGAAGAGACTGGAATAAAACACATCTTAAAGCTTCCAGCAACGTCTACAAGAGGAACCTGCAGTCCGTCCACGCAGTATCTGTAAAGAAATTCGACGCACAAATCGGAGGGTTCAGCTGAAACGATAGCCCCTTAAAATCTATCAACATTTGGTATCAGATTCTGGTATTGATGAACATGTAAAACCGAAAATACATCTGTCCGAGTCAGAACTGTGAAGATAAATTGGGAGGAAAAAGGAGGGAAAAACTACCGTCTGAAGTATACCAGTGACCCTATACTGCATTTCTTGCAGTTGCCTCCACATAAGTTATCCGAGAAATCGGACTATCCGAGGATGTAATTGTAAATCAACATGCTCCAGTTAAAACTATGAGATGAAGTGCTCCCAGGACGAGCCAAAAAATAAAATAAAAATTCCATCTCAAGAACATTGCATCTCAGCAGCTTCATGTGCAGTTGATCGCCCAACCTGAAATCCTCTACTTGGAGACTCCTCAACCACCCAATATTCAGGTTCACGATCCGACGAGACCCTTATGACGAGCATAAGAAACAATGATTACAAACAGCAATGCAGAACATGCTCCTGAAAAAATGACCACCTGCACGTTTTAGACAGAAGCTTTTAAAAGCCTTCTCAAGTAAAATTGTGGGAACAGACGCAGGGACAAACAAGCTAAGTTTTAACGATTTGCCTACCCATTTGAACATGTAAGGATGGTCTTCATTCCATGTGTAAGGGATGTTCATCCCAAAAATTCCAGCCACCAAGGAATAGATGGATAAGCATACAGTTCCCGAACTCAGGAAGAGCTCAAGCTGCAAAGAGCATGCTTAAGAAGTTGAATTACAAAAGAGAAGGGCAGACTGATCTGCGACTGTAATCACTAAAGAGACCCGCTAACACCAACCTGAATAAGCTGATTACGGTGATTGTCAAGCTACAAGAACAAAGCAAGCAGAATTTGGAACATTCAGAAAACATTTGCTTACACAATCAAAGCCAAACAGGACTGAATTTCAAAAAAAAAAAAAATCACCTGGATATTAATGTAATCCTCTGTGTCGTCGATATACTCTCGAAGCTGCAAAAAAGCAAGTGTCTTTATGGTAAGCCATTACATCTAATGCAAAAATCTTTAACAAATTAAAGAAAAAGACGAAGAAAGTCAACTTCTTTCCACCAGTCAATGATAGTTAGAAGTAACCTATTCAGCTCCTTAGAACAATTCTCTAATTAAATAGTTTATTGCAGATATAGGAATAGCAGGTCCAAGGTTCCCCTATAGAAAAGCCAAAAGATTTTCAAAGTATTTTGTTGCAAGAAAAAGGGAAAACAATATAGAGAAGTGCCGTAAATAGAACAAGAAGGATCCAGCTTAAGTTTGTGAGAAATGAAGCAGACAGGAGGTCTAAAATTATCATATCCTCAGCGATTGTTAAGAACCAATGACAAATATAAACAACTTTACTATAACTAAGATCACCAATAAACAAGAGGACATACCGTACTTAATTTGTTCAATGTACCATCAATCTGCATAAAGTAAGCCTGAAAGGGAGACCATAGCAAATTCAGGATCCTACTGAATAGCTAGGATAAAGAGGCTGAAGAGTAGAGAAGGCCATGACCTCAAGTAACATCTCCAGCTCCTCAACATCACTTTCATCTCCCCGAACAGTTGCTATACTGGCCCTACTAGCTCGGGATATCTTTGAGCCTATGGTGGGTGAGGCAGGACACCAATTGAGTGCACCTGAACCACTTACAGGTGAAGATGCGCCAGCCAACTTTCTTGACAAATATAGGTCAGCCATATCATCATCATCATCCAGTAGTTGTTCAAGCTCATCTCTCACCTATAATTATCAACAAATGTGAGAAAGTTACTCGAATTTCCACATCAATTTAATTACGATGAAGCCACAAAACCATTTTTTTTAATGTAACTGTTTCCATCTTCTGCAGGAGAAATTTGCTGTGTCAAGATCAAGTACTACAGCATTATTCACATGAATAATAAGCTCAAGCATAGACTGAGATGGTATTTTGTGCAATGCCTCGATGATAGCTTACCCATTGACCAGAATGCGCAACTGCAAGCTTCTAACTATGTAATTGGGATTCAATAAGAATGACACATGCTATCCCACTTTAGCACAGATAAGCTCATGGGCTGTTAGGTCATTGCTTGAATATATTAGCAAACTCACTTGAATAAAATGACGGAAGCATGATCAGCAGTGAATGAGTTCAACAAATATTACCTATACAATTTCTTGAAGAAGTTTCAAATAAGAGCCTTTTGCCCTCTAAAGGAGGATAATGATACCTTTTGAACTCTTGCAGTCAGTCTTGTCATGGCACTCTTCAATTTCCTAACCCTATCCAAGTTACGGCTGCTTATCTACGTAAGAGCATAATCACAAGGGTGGCATCATGAGATATAAGTTTCCAAGTAGGAATGTAAGATAACTATGTCACAATAGCTGTCTTTCTTTGCATTTTTTTCTCCAAGAACAGACATAAAAGCAAAAAGGACTATTACAGAAGGCAGCAAGAATGCATATTGCCAAAAGTGAGGACAAGGCAAAGTAGAAAAGAGTAATACAGCAAAGAATTTCAAAATCTCAAACTTGATAATGATCAACAACACTACAGAAATGTTAAACAGAGAGGAGTGGGGAACTCCGTCATTTCAGATGTAAATAGCCCTTTAAGAGATTGGAAATCACTTTCTTCAAGTAACAACAGGGAAAGAACACAACTCAGGGCCCTAGACTCACAAATGAGAAGTAGAATCGGAGAATCCTGTGGCCTCACAAAGATTATGTCACATCCAAAAATATTGATCAGGAGACAGTGATGGAATCAAATGTCATATAGCCAACAGAAAGACATCTAGCCCATATTCAGCTGAAATAGATGGAAATTCACCTTTGAGGTGAGCTCATCCAAGGCAGGATAAGCAGCAGTCTCCAATTCAGTAGTACGAGCAGCAAGAAAACTACATATAGCTTCTAAAGCAACTTCAAGAGCACGGAACTCAAAAGGAGATTCTGCATGGCAAAACCAGTATTTTCCCTCAGCCAACAAAATCATAGATTTCAAACTGAATCATGTGGACATGATTTACTAAGATAACTGACAAGATCACTGAAGTAACGTGCCATGTACTCCTACCATCTTCTTCACCCGCTTCATCATTGTGTCCGCAAGGGTACTCCTTTGCATCAATTGCATTAACTAGAGGTAGTCGTCGTTGGAGCTCCTCAACCACGGGTATAACATTTTCATCTGAGGGGTCACGAAGTAATACCTACATGGTAGTTACACTAAGAAAATGAGAAACAAGTCATCAAGAGCACGGCAATCTGCATCCAGAGCAACCAAAGATTCCAATATGCTCGGTATGCTGTAGTTACCACCACCTCGAATCTAGCTCACTTCTTACTCAAGTATATAGACACACAAATATAAACAAACTTTAGTGTGCTCAATTTATGATTCAATTCACACGTATCACAATTGAATCAATGACAAAGTTTCCAACCTTTTGTCTATTGCAGTCTAATAGATACAATCTCACAGGATGTCCCACTCTAAAACAGGGGGAAAATCAAATTTTCTTTTTTCTAAGGCATGGATAATCAATCAGAAAAGGAACTTAGACAAATTTCAAGTTCCGATGATCCAAAATGAAGCGCCAACTGACCTCTTCAGCGGTGATAATGGCCTTGATATGCTGCTCACAAAAAACAAAAAGAGCCTCAGAATTCAGTGGCGGACCAGTTTAAGAAAAGAGGAGAGAAACTCCACGAATTCCACACCTCAAGGTTGAGCACTATCGCTCGCTCTCGGCCGAGGATGGTGGAGGGATAGGAGAGGAGGGGGTCGAGGATTCGGAGGTCGCGGGCGTGGATTTGCACGCGGTGCATGATCGCGTACTTGTCGACGTCGAGGACGGTGCTCTGGCCAGTAGCATTGAGAAGGATCCAGCTCCTAGACGATTGCGCCTTCTTCTTCGACAAAGAAGCCGCCGCCGCCGCCGCCACCACCGCCTGCTGTGGCGGCTCCGCCGGTACCACGCTCCCATCCCGGCCCATCTCTAACCATATCCCCCGACAACCCAATAAAAGAAAATAAAATAATTCCTGCTTTCCCGACTCGAATTATGCGAGTACAAATTGGAATTTAGGGTTTCTGAAGTCCCACATCATCGGGGAGAGAGAGTTGTGAGGAGGACACTCCCAATGTACCATATTGGAGAAACTGGAGCTTTTATGGAAGGTTGCTAGCGAGGAGCAAGTAAAATCCCATTTGTTAATTAATAATATTAATTTTCCCAAAAAGAAAAGGTTTGGGGTGGGGGTGGTGCGGAAATGGTGTGTTATCAGATACTTCGATTTTATTTTTTTTCAAAAAGGATGAAAATTATTTTATACCATTGTTATATTATATTTTTAAAATATTATTTATTTATTTATCTAATAATTACATTTTTATATAATTCATCAATTCATTATTTAATTTTAAAATTTTATACTAATTAAAAATATGCATCTATGATTTTTATTTTATTAAACAGTTATATTACGTCATATGTCACTTAGTATAATTGATAATGACCCTAGGAAAGGGCTTTTCTATGCTTAACATTGATGTGAAGCTTATTGGAGATATAAATAATTAAAAGATTTTCATTATAAAATTTCTTGCATCTCTTTATTTTCTTATTATTCGATCTATTCGTAGATTCATTGGTATATTATGTAATGAAAATAAAAAGATTTTAATACTGTTAAACCTTTTAAAATATATATATTTGGTAACATAGATATGATTTAGTAGTAAATATTTTGATATTTGTGTATACTTATACATATCTCTAATAATTATTTTAAAAATTATGGATCTTAATGCACCTATTTATTCCTTTAAATATTTGTTCAACAAATGCGTACACATGTAATAATTATGTAAAAATAATTTAGATTATATGTTATTGACTGCATGAATGACATTCATGTGAACTAACGTACTTATTCAAACTCGATTTCTCCCATATGTGACTATGGCACTGTGCAAATTTCTCGATCCGAGATTTAGATTGGATGATTCGGACTCGATTTCATGCGTTCAAGCCGGCAGATCCTTGGACTGACTAGATCACACGCTCCGTACGAAACATTCGATAAACATCGATCATTGGTCGGTCGGTTCAGCATAAGACGTCGTGATCCTGATAGATTGACACTGTCATTGCTAGGAACGGGCACAATGAGCACAAATTGTCGTTCGAGGCCTTCCGATATTTCTTGATCGAAATTGGATTAAATTGATTTCGGACCCCATCGAAGTTGCCATCGGAAGCTTCTGTGTGCCGTAGGGGTTTTGGTTATGTGTGGGTCCAATCAAACTCGCGTGTGGTCCGTCGGCCTCGCCTGTGGGGGGCCCATTGGACACGAAGAGTCGACACGTGTAAAAAAAACAGTGGTGCTTCCCACCATCAGAGTCCACTACAGGTTTGTCCGGTGCGCTAGGTGTGTCTCTATACATCAATTATCCGTCAATTAGTGTCCGCCTGCCCACGTTCAAATGTGTCCAAGCCCAACTAAGTTGACCCTATCACTAGAGATGTCAAAATGGTTGGTTTCAACCAGTCTGAAACCAACGTATTAAAATTCATAACTAGCCCATATCATCATCAAGTTGGTCTGCAACTGCTCTTATTAAGTTGAAGAATGGTTCGAAATGAGGGTAAGAAATAGACTTATTAAATCAGAACGGTTTACATGGTATCTTGTTAAACCATCTTGGAACGAACCGTTACAAAACCAGCTTAGACCGTCAAAACTATGCAAATCAACGATCATATTTTGTCTGATTAATTAGAAAATTTTTAAAAAATATTTTAAATAATAATAATAATAAAAGATAAACAATTCATGAACCAAACCGATCCGAACCATGAACCAGCATGCTTATGAATGATTTTAAGCCGATTTATATATGCCTGAATCTTGATCCATAACCAAACTAATATGTTAAGCAAACAGGCTAAGCCGTAATAA
The DNA here is from genome assembly GCA_900006705.1 of Sonneratia caseolaris. NCBI lineage: Eukaryota > Viridiplantae > Streptophyta > Magnoliopsida > Myrtales > Lythraceae > Sonneratia > Sonneratia caseolaris. The sequence goes on from CXYZ01021177.1 coordinate 382,691, forward strand.
GACCAAACAGTTTCAAGTCCGTTTTGAATCGGATTGAATCCTTATTTAACATCTCTACCTCTCACCATAAGTTATAGAGCATTCTTTTTTTCTTTTGAAAAACTAGCTATTAATACTAAAAATACTTAATGAATTTCCATTAATCTCACTTCAAACTACATCGATCAAAAAAATCTTTCGCTAGTAATTTTTTGGCTTAAAATCTTATCTAAGTGAAAAATATTTTGGATCATTATTTAAATCATCTCATTTATATTATTACGTTGTCCTCTTGCCTCACATCTATCAATCTTTTACTCTCTATGTTCTTCAACTCTCTCCGTTCTTTTCCGATAACTGACTTGAGTATCAGAGAGTCGTACTTGCCATACTCGCCATTATTGGGTTGAAACTGCTCAACCGAGTATGGTTAGTTTGGGACCACATACAGTATGGGCAAGGAACTTGATCTGAAAAGAATAAGTGAGGATTGCAGTTTTCCTGCTTTTAGGGTTTTTGGGTGCTCAGAGACAGACATTAAAAGGAGAAAAAAATGGGCAAGCGTGCCAAAAGTTTCTTCATACTATCATATCAACATTTTACTGATATCATCATGTGTATGTCAGTACGGTCTAACGATTTATTACGACAAAAATTTAAATAAGTCGTATAAGGGAAGTTTTATTAATTGATGAGTTATTATGAAAATTCTAGAATTTAAAATTAAAAAATTATATAGTTTTAGAACTCCTGACGTAAACCTCAGATCTGGTACGTTTCTTTATCAAATATACATCTTGGCCTCAGAAACTTATCTGTTATTCAGTCGATGTTAACAGCTTCTCTCTCTCTTTCTCGATCCACATGTTTCACTCCTTCCTATTCATATTAGGATGGACCGCAGAAATTTAGTGCGGCTTTCTTTCCATTCATCTCGGACATTATCGTTTTCGTGCTCGGGTACGTGCGTGTGCATTATATTACCTTTCGACAAACTTATATTATCCGTCGAAGAATATAATTTATTCATCGCATGTGGAGCTGTCAAATATCCGAGATCATTTTCGCAGCGTCCATATCGACAAAGGGAACATACGCAAGCGACTGTCAAAATGCATGCTATCACGGGAAGACGACGGAGTGAGAGACTCAAATCTAACGGCGTGGGAGAAACCAGACCAGGGGCCGGGGGGAAGGTCACTTCAGATTGTGTGGAATCCACGATACGTACGCCACTTACTGTGAATTATTAATATGTGTTTTCTTCTCTACGTGTGTTGCAGCGTATACAGTTTCTTATGATTTACAAATTATAATGATAGCTGTCTTCGCCCCCCTTAATTAAGAAGTAATTAGGCACCAGTCAGTGGTCGAATTATCTTTGGAATCTGGTCGACACATCAGCTATCCTCCCCCTCCAAACATGCATGTGGCATTGTTCACTGAAATGAGGAATCATAAATCTTTTCAAACTCCACCTTACAGTTAATAATTCAGCATGTCGGTCGATGAAAGATGGTGTACGGTGAGATGAGATCCCCACACTTCTCCACATGCAATGTCGTAACCCACAGTTCAAGAAGAACCCGAAGATGCTTCAGTCCCCCACATGCTGTGCCACGCCCCTGCCCGACACCCTTCATATGGACACACTCGCACGTTTGATGCCTCCAATCCCATAACCATTGTCAGCACGAACCAATTCTGCATTTGTCTGTCTAGTTCTTGTCCCCCCCGAAAGTTGGGGCACATTTGCCTCAAGGCTGCCGCTGTTGCTACCGACAACCCCCGTCCCTTTCCTTGTGAATGTGCTCTGTCGACAAACTCATCCCACTTAGCATAATCTCCATCCCCACCCCCACTCTTCTTCTTCTTCTTCTTCTTTTCCTCTCTTTAATCATCATTAAATATTAATTATTTATTTCTTATTGCATAAGGGGTCCATCCACCTAAAGAAACAAACCATCATCATGAATTGATTGATACTCTGATTAAATTCCCCTTATATGAACTGAATTGGAAGTGAAGTTATCCACGGTTTCTCTAATTTCATTTCATTGTCCCTCCCTATATATGACTTCCTCATAGCCAAGTCATCAAGGAACTAACAGCCCTCTGAGCCTCACGGAGAAGGGAGAAAAGGAAAGTGACGACATGGATGCTATGCGTGACGAGAATATTGATCTGGAGGCAACTGAGCTCAGGCTAGGACTGCCCGGAACCTCAGAGAAGCAGATCGTGGCGAGGAGCAACAAGAGGGCATTGGATGAATCGACTGAGGGAAGCTCGCCGAATGGTCACGATAACAACATTGACCGTCTCGGGTGCTCGATTCCTCCTCCTTCCAAGTAAGACAGCGCCCTTCTTATTGACTGATAAATACAATCATATCATTCGCAATATGTAATAATCCTCATCTTTGCGACTGCCTATATCCGAAATGCAGAGCGCAGATAGTAGGATGGCCCCCTATCAGATCCTACAGGAAGAACAGCCTTCAGCATAAGAAGGGAGAGGGCGAGACTGCGTCCCAGATTTACGTAAAAGTGAGCATGGATGGAGCGCCTTACCTGAGGAAGGTCGATCTCGGTGTCTATGAAGGATACCGGCAGCTTCTTACGGCTCTGGAGAACATGTTCAAGCTCACCATCAGTACGTATGCGAGCGACGTATCACATCAAGTGTACATAATTAATGGTCACAGTCCATACTGATCTTATGCTTAATTATCGAACTGATATATCTATATACATATATATATATATATATAGGTGAGTACTCAGAGGGAGACGGATATAAAGGATCGGAATATGCACCGACTTATGAAGATAAAGATGGTGACTGGATGCTGCTTGGAGATGTTCCTTGGGAGTAAGTCTCTGATCTCCCTTCCACATTCATATTTCTCTGTATGAACATATACACATGTTTACGAACATATATATACATGTGACCTACGTGTAAAATAGACAGACAAAACATGCTAACAAGGCATTCGTGTCTCTTTATATACATATTGTGTCCGCAGAATGTTCAGATCTTCTTGCAAGAGGTTGAGAATCGTGAGAGGGATCAGAAGCTAGAGGATTGACTTGCTGTCTCTGAACGAGGGGAAAATCATGAAAAACTGTATCACAGTCGGTCAGGTAGTTTTCAATTATGGACGGCAGTTCTCGACCTCGACATGAAATAGATTCTTATCGCCTGCAGTCACACGGCCAGAAGTGGGCAAATCCCACTCACCGAAGAGTTGCAATTTAGCCATGTCATCAAAGCAAGATCGCGCTGCTGCAAGAAGCATCATGACATATGGTCGTAATCGAGTGGATGTAGATCTAGAAAAGGGATCATTAAATTTTGATTTTCCCTCTCGCTTTTCCTGCGAAATTAATACGAGGGATACATGTCCATATATATTACACTTGAACTGAATGACTTCGAATTGAAAACCAGGATCGATCTACATAAAAAAAAAAAATTAAATCGTTTATTTACAGTGGAATGGTATGCATACCAGATCTACATGCATACATGTGTGTATCGATGGAAGCAAAGTTGGAATGGAAGACCGTATTAGACGGAATGCAAGAAGGTGGTAGGCTTCTAATGCAGATCAGCAAAACACCTGACAGTCGGAATTTTAACCCGTGATTAAGACACGCTAATCTCATGTTTTATCGATAATACGAGCCTATAGTTGCCGCGTATTAAGCTCTATCCACCCATTGTACTATGGGAAATGGGCATCTTTTGTACGCTCCTGAAGTTAATAACCAGCTCGCCACTGACTAGGCATACCCCTTAGCTAATGGAAGAAAAAAAAAAGGCAGTAATTTTATGGGAAAATTAACTTCAAAAAAATAATGAAGTCTGGATCAATTTAAAATTATATTGTGAACTTTTAATTTTAAATAAAATAATTACAAACTTTTATTTTGATAAACCATCCATCACGTCATTCAATTAATGCTTAACTGCGGTTATAAATAGTTGAAATTACCTAAATGTCAGTGTGGTTAGGGGTTAAGCGACAAAAACACCTCTTCTTTCATCTAAAGAGGGCTCGATAGAGAAACTAATCAGTAGAGACTTACGGCATGTGGTTGTTTTGAGCAGTGGAGCGGAAGATCATTGATGCAAAGAGTGTTGTTGTATGTCTACGAGTTAAAACCTTAGTGGGAAAGGGTTAGATGCGGAGTAAAAAGGCCTCCATCTATAGCCTCTAGTCATATTCTCTCTTCTCCATCAACTGTTCATAGAAAATCTCCTTGAGGTAGACATGTTCAAATGTAATTTTCACGATCTGCTACTTTTTTTTTTTTTTGATACCCTAATTTTTAAACGCCCAATTTTACCCTCATCGACTTTTGCAAGCTATTATATGAAGAAAGATGAGTGGGCTTTTCAATCATTTAAGATATGAGTAACGGTTAGGAGAGTCGCTCAAAAACTTTGACAGAATATTAAATAGATAGATAATTCATTAAAATAAAATTTTATGTTTAATTTATTCAAAATTAAAAAATTATAATAAAATTTTAAATGACACAAATTTCATCAACTTTTTTAATTTTCTCTAATATTATTTATTTATTTATTTATTTTTATGGAGCTGACAAAATTTTGTTGGACAACTCCAATGCTTCTGGATCGTCGGATCATGAAGGGATATTTCATTCAATTTGAGACCAAGAACTCTTGATTTAATTTTTAATGGTGAAGCTCTTCATATTCACTTAATTATTTATTTATCTTATTTCTTTCCAAATTCAAAATCCATCATTTCTGTATGCCTGCTTTTCATGTCTAACCAGCTTGCACTTTTCTAGCCCTAACCGACTGAAAAAGAAGCGATACCATCCGCCGGTTCGCGGCTGTAATCGTGCATCATGGTCGACCGGTCCAGTCCATTCCTACCTACATGACTGCCACATGCAGATAGAAAATTGAACGCTTTGCGAGAGTCTGGTACATACCAGATGCATCGCATGAACCCAGATGATTTTAAGGACTATAAATTGAAATAAGAAGTTCATTAATTTAACCCATGAAACCATTGTTCACTGAAGCAGTCCTGACGAGATGAATGGATGTTTTACTTACCATGAAACTCACTCAGCAAGGAAAAAGGCAAAAGGAGAAATTGGGACTAACTAACTATATGGCCCCGCTTGAGCTGTCCTAATAACCAAAGCTTCTCGCAGTCCTTTCCTCGTCATACTGTTTTATAAATAAATCGAGAATCAAAGGAAAGGTGAACATGTGAATATCCAAAGAGGCACATGCACCTAACAAGCGCTAGATGGCCAAAAACGGGCTTCCATGTGTTGCAGCTTCGTTTGTCTCTTGCTCCATCGGTACTAACGTCCGACTTGTGCTTCAACCTCTCCCAATAAACCATGAAAAAGCCTACGCAACAAACATTGGTCACTCGAATTTAATCCAGGTTAGCATCTTCTTGGAGCCATCTGTGGAGGTTGCATTTGTGCCGAAAGAAAGTTGCCACCAACTATCAGTGACCAATCTCCCTCATCTTCGCGGCAAATGGCTGTCTGATTTTCCGTCACTTGACTCTGTGACATTGTGACTAATAAATGTGCTATTATCTTCACTATCATGTCTCGTGTTCGGCTCTGCAGAATGTCTCGGGTTGGAAGTTGCTTCTCCATTGCTTGGATACTCTTGTTCATCAGCTGGATAAGGAGATAAATATGATATGCCAAACCTCTGCCCATGCGTTAGTCCAGGGCAAAGACCCTGCTTCACATAATAAAAGCCCAGTCAAAATCAAACTCCAGTAAAGGCTGAAAATTAGGCATATAAGGATCCAACAGGGCCAGTCAGATCTGTCCGACTGGTTATCAATCCTAGATTGGGCCAGTCCTCAAAATTTGTAGACACGAAAAGGAACTTATTGAACAGGCAATTCTTGCTTTAAAATGTAATTTATTAAACTCACATTTTCAAATGATATTCTATAAGATACAGTTGAACCGTTGCCAATTCAATCCCCATTTTAGTTCAGCAAATTAGGAGATGAACCCTGACCTTAATAACCCCCGAAATGGTTGAATAATAATGTGAAGTTGACCCTGGTAGGAAATTTCTAAGCGACTGAGCTCGGTAGAATCGAGAAGTGCCATTATTTCGGTCAGCATCAGAAGAAATGCCAGATTTACGGGATTTCCATCTGGGGTCATCACTTCTGCAGTAAGCTCCCAAGTATGAACAGTGTTCTCTTGCCAGAGATATTTGTGGAGTCATAGGCAATAGATGCCCTTCAGTACTAAAGATGTACCTATAGTTGAGAACATCCACGAAAATGGGGAGGAAGGAAAAGGAGCATAAATAAGAAATGTCCAATGATTTGACAATACCTGTCATCATTGCTATATTTGCTGTAAAATTGAATTTTATGTTTAACTTACTTGTATGGACCATTTTCCACGAGGTTATCAGGACCAATGGCCAAATCGAACAGAAGCCACAAATATTTTACCTAATAAAAGCCATAGATTTGAGCACACGTAACTGATTTCTTAGAAGGAAAATGGCTCATTGTGATTCCACAAAATATGATGAAAATTTATGAAAGAAAAGTAAGTAATCCAATTGGATACGTACAGTTTCTGCTAGGAAGAAACTCTCCATGTGATCTTCTTGATTGTGAGTCTCAACATCTGAGATGTGGCAGTACCCACATGGGCACCGGGCCCCATACTGCAAGCTAGCAACCATGTCTCGTCCAGCATCAAGGTACCTATAAAGAAATACTTGAGTTCCACTCTGGAAACAGTAGGTAGTGAAAACTCAGATATCAAGAGACCCAATGATCACCAAACAAAAATGTTGGTTGCAATAGTTGAGCACCTTGGATTCCGAGTGGCCTTGTAGAGCCAATATGTACTCTCAATTAGCTCAGGTCGCAGTGGGTAACTCCTTTGCCCAGGCTGAAAAAACCATGCATTTGCACAATAACATGAAAATTATAGCTGTAAAAGGCGATTATAAATCTAGAAAAGAATAGACAAAAAACAACAAAAACAAAAATGCAGAGAAAGGCTCATGCCAAGTTAAATAGAAAGACTGAACAATTCTATTGATGCAGAAAGATGTTTGTAGGCATCTAGTTACCAAAGGCACTCATGCTAGCAGGAGAATACAAATATAAGATTTTCGTACCTGAACATTGAGAGTGGCAAGGTTAAAACCCTCTGGGGTGAAACCATATCTTTTCCACACACTAAAGAAGGCAGCATGAGTTCGAATGGCAGGATCCAGATCCCCTGCTAAGACCTTTAAAACATATGAAGAAAAGGTGACTCCTTAATGTTAAGTAATGATTCCATCACCACTCATTCATTACAGAACAGACAACAAGAGGCATTTCAAATTTAGCATTGCAACCAATTTCATGACTGGGAAGAACTATTACAGATTGCCCGCAAAAGGTTAAAGTCTTGAACTAATACAGATTACATCTTACCTGAAGGCCAGGCCAGAAAGCCTGCAAACTGTTAAACAACAGCCAGACTATAGCAGCAGAATCCATGTTTACCTCCACATACCTAAAGCAAATAAGTCATCTCTAATCTGAGTTTCCAAAACCTTTAAATGAGAAATTTCAAAGATACTAAACTGAATAAAGAAAAGAGGAAAGAAAAAAATATTTACATAGTGGCACACTTTTGCCACGGACTTTTCTTTACCAAGGATCATTGAAAAGATAGCGCATGGCAGAATCATAAGCTTCTTGAAAGATGAACAGATACTCTTCCTCTCCAAAGAGCAGATAGGCCTGAAATATTTGCTTTAAACATATCAGCAATCATAGTAAAACAAAAAAACAGTGAGGGGGAAAAATATGAGACATCCATGAAAAACTATGTAGACGATGGCACACTCATCCCACTTGTAATTTTAATATCTTGTTCCCAAGGCAGAACAAAAGGACAGCTATTGAGGAAAAGAACTACCCATAGGTGCAGACACATACAATATGGACAGAGTAGAGCTAACTACAAGAAAGCTTCAATGATCACTTAAATTAGTCCTTGTTTACAGGTCCACTGACCAAAGGATCAACTGAATGTGATCCTAGCTCACTCAGGTAACATTCACCTAAAGTGATTGCATATTTTCCCCAACTATGGTACAGAGTCATGTGAGTAGTTTCACTTTCTCATCAGTAGACGTAAACTGACCTTCAGTAGATACTCATAAAATGAGTCAATGCTTGTACCTATTCCTGCATCCTGCAAAGCATTAACAAATAAGAAAAGAAAAATACATGCTCAGCTAGACTGGACATGAAACTTGCCAAGAAGTCCTTAACATGCTTGAGTCATGTTGCAGTCAACTAATAGAAGCTACTACAATTATTTTTCACAAAAAATGAAAGTTTGTCCATACACTGTATATAACTTGTAAACTTCCATTTCACATCCAAAATAAAATGTTCCACGCAATTTCTCATACTTCTAAAAGTCATTAACTATTAACATCCAATTACCTTCTGTGTCCATTCCCCTGTAAATACATTAATATGAGCACCAACTAAATTAAGCTTTGACCGCCGTGCCCAAAGCCCATGGACAGCATTCTTTGTCACTTGCTCGAAAACTACAAATTCATGACATTGCTACGATCAGGATTAAAAAAGAAAGAGGGTATTCATAAAATAGATATCTAAAACGAAAAAGTGAGGAAACAAAAATGTAAAAGGAAGATCTCTGATATATTCTCAGGCTATCCGAATGGGAGAAATTTAGATGAATTGCCAACACAACATTTCCACAGATACAAGATATAGAAATACATACATATATATATATATATATATATTGTCACAGCATGCAATAGTTACTTGGATCATTTGTCAAGCGGCTCAAAATCCCGAACTCTAAGGTCAGTGTCCCACCACCAGCTGTTGACGTGATCTGAAAATTGAGAGATATATTCAATAAGTATTCCGCATCAACAAGGAAAAAACAGATAAGAAGCAACACCCTATTATCTCTAAACACCAGAATATGTACTGCAGGTCAAAGAAAGTGACATAGTAGTATTGTAAGCACTGAAAAATGGTCCATATTTCTCCAAAAGAAACGGGAAAAAATAGGACAAGGCCCACTGTACACAAATAGAATTTGCTCACATTGCAGAAGATAATGATGTAATAAATAGTTCTGTACTTAACAAAAGAGAGGCTTTGCCTTGCTTTCATGTTCATCAACACCATGCATAAGGTTAACAGATCCAAATGGGATTCCTGCAGAAGAATCACTATCTCATATTAAATAGAGGTAAGAGAAAAAGTTGAAAGCAAGAGAATAGATATGTTCCACAAAAAACATGGCTCTGATTTTCAATTAAAAAAAAATCATATTTCTAATAAACACAGCATTTTCAGCCAAACAGGCAAGAATTCATCTAGTTATATCAAATAACCTATTCTCACTCCTGTCACAAATAACAGATATGTTCCACAAAATCAAGAGTAGGTGTCACCACAAAGAACATATCATTCAATTATGGACAAGTATCCGAGTAAAAGTTTACCAGTGAGCATAGTGACATTGATTGACACAACATTACAAAGATGAAATATAGGCTGAAAAAAGAAGAGCTATTTATCATCCTACATCAACCATTAAGCTTGTAAGAAAAGAAGAAAATTAGTCAATAGCTAAAACCTGTAGGTGTGTCAAATGCAGGCAACAGTCTTCGCGCAAGATCCCCAGCTAAATGAAGTAATTGATCATCGTAGGTAGGTATTCTCATACCCTAGAAGCAATCAATACACCATAAATTCAATAAAATAAAAAATTGAGGCAGAATAAAAAAGTGCAATAATGGAGTATCAAAACATTATTTCATCAGCTCGAGATAGTTTCCTGAATACATTTCCTAGATCCTAATATTCTGGGCGTTTTTAGATGCAGACCTATATGTTACCTAACAAAGCCATGTGACCAAAACTAAAAATAATGGCAATACATTAAAACCAATTCTTCGAATGAGAACCAGAACTATATTAATATTGTTGCGTGTGTGTTCATGTGTACAATAGCCTATAATTTGGAGAGGCAATCTTCTAAGTCATAAAGTAACTACAATTTTAGCATGGTAAAAGAAGAGTTCAAACATTTAAAAATGGCCCCGATAATCAACATTCAGATGAAAGCAGCACATGCCAGAATGTAAAGATGAAACATGAGTTTACCGTAGCATAATCACTTGCAATCAGATGTGCAGACAGCAAACCTCCAAGGATCCTGATTGTTGTCTCAAAGACAGACACAGTCTTGTTCTGCATACCAGACACCAGAGACACTCACATTTTAGTTCCACATATAACTTCTACTTCAACAGAATACAGTTTCATCAACTTCTCAATATGATTTGGCGATTAGAGTACAAGAAGATCCAAAATAGACATCCAGAACTGTTTTGCATATTGAACACAAAGAAAGGGAAATACTCACGATATGAAAGTGCAGATTTTTACCAATCCATTCAACAGATGCGGTAAAACGTTCACGATCACCAAGTAAAGCCAATGTGTCCAAAGAGTCAATCTGTAACGGTGAAAAAGTAAAAGTGTCACATGAAAATAGGTGAATTATGATGAACAAGAACATAAGAAATAAGAAAGAAAAATTCTTACCAGAGTTAAAGCATAATTACCAAGTGTGTCCTCTCCTGTGCACGACATAGGCTTTAACTCATCTCGAGGAAAAGCATGCTCCATATATCCATCAAAAGCATGATAGAACATTTCACGCACCTATCAGGTACAACCACATTTTGTATGTGCCAAGCAATCGTAAGCCCTTTTTTTGGGATAATTACAAGCTATAGATGAGATAAAAAGAATAGCTGAGACACAGAATATCCTAAAATGTGCATCTGGCGGTAATCAGAGGAACAGGAAAATGTTAAACGTTCGAGATGCTAATGAAAACAACAAATTTAACCATCAATTACTTGCTAAAATTATGGATGCAAACTCAAAATGCTGTTACACCATGAACCTTAGTGCTTGAAACAACCTTGTGAAAATGAAAGCAAATAACTCAAATCACATTAGACCAGATAGTCAAATTGCAATGCTATTGCACATCATAATTGCAGTTAACTGAATTCTCTCCCATCAGCTATGCAAGTACGTGAGCTCAATGGCACTTTTAGAATGATTTTCATAGGAGATCTCATTCGTGCACTTTACAGCCCGAATAAATTTTCAGCTCTCGATTGTATCGTCAAGTACAAAACCATATTTTTAGAGATATACTCCAAGAAGAGATGAAAAATTCGAACTCTTCCGCTCCATGGTGGCGTTGCTCACACGGCAATGCTTACACTCTATTGCTAAGCAACAATGCCCAAAATCTCAGTACCTTACATCCGGAACTCATCATTCATTCAATAGCCACACGCCCCATCAATAATTACTCGATAGATATTGTCGGATTGGTGGATTTCGAGAGAGACAACCAAATCTACATTAAAGCACCAGATTATAGATTACCTCATCTCGGAGCTCTCTAGCTTCCTCAGGCGTGACGCCGTCTGCAGAGGCCCGGTGCTGGAATAAGCCGAAGCTCATAAAGAACAGAGAGAGCAACAGGACGAAGAAACGAATCGTTGCTTTCATCTCTCTCTCTATCCCGTGGGACGATTTGCCGGAAGGAAGAATCTGGGAGTTAGAGTACGGTGCCTTCGTTGTACGTAGGCTTCACCGTCGTCTATCCTTATGCTTCGAATTGCTCAGTCCTAGCCGGAGCTCCGGCCGGTCTTCATCACTTCTCTCCTTCCCTTTTATCCCATGGCTTGCCTTTATTATTATTGGGTGCACAGGATCTCATGAATTGCAGATCGCCCCCTAATATATTTGCACTTTTTACATTTGCACCCAATTTTCATGTCAGAGAAGTGACATGCTCTTTCCTCTCTCTTCTTTTTCTTGTGTCAGTCAATCAGGGTATCGACTTATAGAACAGTGAACTGGCTAAGCGGCACAAGTCTTCTCTCTCAGGCTCAGCCTCCGAGAATCAGAGACATGGTGGTGGATCGTGGCGGGGAACGGTAAGAGATAAAGGGACGTTTCTGCAGGGAGGTTCTTTACATGGTGCGAGATAGACAAAAAAGTCTGACCCAAATGAGAGACTTTCCATGCGTACCGAGTACAGCTCGAACATCTACTGGAAAATATAGCCAGAGAAATTCTCCACCGATCTCGCTAGCCGAGTACAATCGGGATGATAGCTTGAAAGGAGGAAGGAGGATGGCTGCGAACCTTCCCTGGTGTTTTACATTTTCGCAATCAACAAAAGTTGGCACAGCTGCTCTTTGAACAGTAATTTGTAACAGGATGCAGCAGGCTGCAGATTGCAATGAATTTTGGTCGAAGGAATGATAGGGGAAAGAAACCAGAGATCAACGAGAATGTGCATTGAATAAATCGATTGAGGGTACATTCTAGGCCATGATCGGTTGTTCTCCTTCGAGCTCTGATATTACAATCAACGAATCCGTCATTTCCAGGGAAAGAGGCTCTGTCTTTGGAATCGGGTTGATCACCTGCAATGTAAAAAGGTTTAGCCAAATTAATTTCATGGTCTAGAATCTAATTTACAGTTTTAAGAGTTCCTTGATACCAGATCAGCCGTGTTGCTCGGTTCCCCTGCCAAGGCGAGGCGACCCATAAAAATCAACAGCTGTGATTACATTTACAGGGTGGAGAAATTCATACCTTCTTGTCGTTCTTCACGTAGCCGATAGCAACCTCCCGTCTCAAGCACGCCCTCTCAGAGAGCTCATAGAATGATGGGTTCTCCCCCTTCTTCATGTAGAGACTTATGTCCTGTCAACAGTTTGAAGAGAACCAGACAAACTTTTTACGTAAAATAAAATAAATCATCGGTTTTTCAGTTTCAGGCGGGAAATTTTTCAATGTGGACAAAGATTGATTGTCATAAGGAAGGTGCGAAAATCACTCGAGGCATAATCTTTGGATACGGAAGCATTTACCTTCACGTATATTTCATCACCTTCTGCGTCAAGAATGTCCTTCCATACTCCGTTCAGCTCACTGTTCTCCGCCACTGTTAACAGGAACAAAACGTTAGAATCATATCCACAATAGAAAGAACCAAAACAATGACCAGCAATGACCTTGAGCTGTTACAAGGCTCATTACTTCCTCTGCTGCTATGTATGTGAGGGACGGCTTGATTCTTGTAATCTACGCATGGCAACACCTCTAAGTCGATTATCGTGATAATCATGCAATGTACACGGTCCAAGACAACGTTGAAACACAAAGTGCAGAAGAATTACCTGCTTGCCCAACCTTGAATCTACAATCTCTGCCACTAGATTTTGTGCCTGAAACAAACAACCCGTTCTTATGCCTTCTTTTAACTTCCAAAATAACCATTAATCCACCGAAACCAATTTTCTCGCAAATGTCATGGATCAAACCCAAGAACACCTTTACTCCAAGCTGGTTACAGATGCTTTCAGCAAGGAGAAGAGAATATGCAGAATGCTTGTCCGCTTTTGATGGATCTGCAAACAAAGAATACACGAGGCTACTAACAATGAGCTACAATAAAAGGATCTGGTAAAACCAAAGATGCATGTTTATGTTTACCTCCAAGAAGCCATTCTTTGTCGGGAATCACCACAATTGATAAAGGAATGTCTTCATTCTTTTTGAAGGAACTCTTGATCTTTGCAATAGTTTCCTTCAAGATATCGTAGTTCATTGGATTCCCAATCTGATCAAAAATAGGAGAGGAGTTGAATAGGAAGATCCTAGAGGTGACAAAGGAAGACATTTCACTTGAATAAAATGCAATAGGATAATATACCCTGTGGGAGACCCGAACATTCTTCAGTTTTCCCTGGCCAGAGAGGATGCTTGCTTTGTTTCTCTCATCTATTGGTACGTCTGATAATATCTCCTGCCAACAGCCAGATTGATAGATAGATCACACACCACCACGAAAACCTTAAGACTTACAGTATATCATCAATACGGAAGCACAGGAAAAAGATAAGGGGAATAAACGTAATGAGAAGATATAGGAGAGCATTGTAGCTTACCACTACACTACCTGGTCCAAGATAATTGTCGTATTCCGCAGTCATTTCTGCAACATCTGAGCGCCAACCAAGCATAAGTATACATTCTTTGGGTCCCAAATTCCAATCAGATGTCTGCTTTGACAAGAAAATGAACATTCAAGAAGTTAAAGAGGAGATGAAACTGACCCTCTTTTCAATTAGGAAATCTGCTACCTCCCAAATTTGAGAAAACAACATGTAGGCCCCACTGCAATTTGTTGATGTAGAACTTATTTACTTATTTGGCAAATATATTTCTGGTGGGAAAATGTACCTTTGAACGCTTCTTGTTAGATCGCCTAACTATATTTTCAAGCCGCATCTTTCTTAATTCCATGGCAGTTGGCTTCTCACTATTTTCTTCAAGAGAATCAAGAATCCAGAAGGAATTGCTTCCATCTTTGATAGCATTTGTATAAGCAGTTGGAGGTTTCCTTTTTCCATGAATCGGTGCCACGAACAAAACCTGCAGCCCAGAAGTGAGAAGTCTATGTAGAATAATACCCCAGAACAACTGCCTCTTGAAGCAAACAGTGTTGGTGCTAATAATATTGGGACTTGGAAGAAGTGAATGCTAAATTTATAGAGCATTATCAAATTTTACTTTGTCATCATGCTGAAGTATCTCATCATCGCTCGGGTGGAATTGTATGTTTCCATTTCTACGGAGACCACAAACAACTGCCTACAAGGAATCAAAAGGACAACAATTAAGAATTGGCTAAGTATCAGAGTGTTGCGCTTTTAATTACAAATAATGCTTAGAAATTTGAACTAACCTCTTGAAATCCACGTCTTAATTGCCAATACTTCATACCAGTCAGATTAGGGAAACTGTAAAGGTTAAATACATTTTCTGCAATGAGAGACAAAAGATAGTCAGTGCGATGGCAATTAAGCCTTGAGAAATAAAAGGATCTCAGAAAAGTAAAGGAGATCTCTGCTCATTCCAGGAAAAAGATAGCCCACACAAGCACATCATGAATGGTTGACCTCTTGGTAGTTACTGGAATGAACTTTCTTTTGTAGTCTATCAGAGACCAAGTTCCTTTTTTAATCTATGCACATTTTTTCATATCCTGTATGGGTTCATATACAATTCTAATTGAAACAATGCACTGTATTACACGGTCTAGGTAAGTCAAAAAGTGTTAAAATGTGGTCTCTAAAAAGAAAATGCGTGCATGTAAATATTGTATCAAAGGAGATGCTCTAACGCACTTTGATAATTGAGCAAGTGCCTGTAGATCTTGATGAGGCCTTTCTGTCGAGAGCATTGGACAAATAACTTTGATGCAACACTTTCCACAGGCTCCACCTTCAACCCTGAGATCGACTTCAGAAGGTCACAAGTATTGGAATTTGAGACCTGCATAGAAATGGAGCTCAAATCCAACTACCTGGATGGTAAATCTGAACAGCTAACTTCTGCTACTCTGAGGAAAACTAGAGTAAACATTATACAAGCAAAAGCCATCAGAGTACCTCCACAATGGTAGGCACTGACTCCATTTTTGGAATCGGTTGAAGGGCTAGAACTGATAGGAATGCATCTGTATCAACTTCATACCTATGATCAAGAATCCATAATTCTATAAATAGAGGAACATAATCAATAAACTTTTACTGCTGAAGTTTTACAGTGGATGTCATGATTTGCAGCCAAGTTCTTACTGATCTCCTTTCGCTGGTAGTATTATTATGGCTCTTGCCTTGTTTGCTGCAGCTCTTTCAAATGACTTTGTCAGGCTAAGACTGCAACTGAAGGTAAACAAAGGGCATTAGAGTTTTGAGAATGGATGCAAGAAAAGAACATGTAAAGAAATGAATAGCTAGCTCGAACCTCTTAGTGAGGACATCAATGTGGCTAAGATCTTTCGCAATATTATCGGCTATCTTGTCCATCTGCTTCCTTGGAAGATCAGACATAAGAAGAATTCTCTGTCTCCTGCGAAAGGATTTGCAATATATATATAATTTGAAGCCATAATTGATATGATAAAAAACTTGAAGCTTGATACGGCAGAAAGCAATTTTACCTAGCTGTAGCAGTACCTAGGCGAACAGCAAACTCATGGTACTTATTCACCTGCTTTAGGATGAACCCCAGATGACTGTTTACTCCGCAAACTATTATATGATCCGACTCTAGAACTTGCATTTGGGCCCCTTCCCTAAGCCTTTGCATATTATTCTGTTGAGAGGGAAAGTAATAAGATTCCACCAAACAATGGTATGATTTCTTATTTGTTACTTGAAGATTTTAAGATAGTACCCTAAATTGTTCTGTCATAGTGCTCAACAGGCGAGTATAAAACAATATTCCCCATATTGCGAGTACAAAGCCGATGACCCTTTCAACACGTGTTCTTTGCTGCATTTCAACAGAAACCTCCAGAATAAGAAGAAAACTTTGGAAAAAATAGCCAGAGAAAAGGAGGTCAACTACTCCGAGAACCAAAAGGTTGAAGGCAATGTGTCATCTCACTTTTAAATGGGTGGACGAAGAACAGAGACATGCCCATGCCTCCCAGAGGCAGTCCTCCAGGGATTCCTTACTTCCCCTGTAAATTGAATGAAGGGAACTTAGAAACCAATCACAGAAATTATTTTGGAGGTAATCTCCAATCGTAAGTTTTCTCCTTCAAAGAAGCAAACAATTCAGGGGGAAAAGGCCAAGAAAGTAAAAGGGTTACCGGAACTTGAAGAATAGAAAACCACCAATCATGACAAAGGAGAAGCATGCTGCAAGGAGTACTACGAAGAACCTGAAATTTACTGTAATTACTTCAATTACTTGATTCTAAATTTAACCCAAAAAAATCAAGGATATCCTAAATGGGAAATTACTGAAAGATGATCATGTTACTCTATGTAAGAAATGCCATGACCAAAACTGGGAAGAGATAAAAATTAACACTGCAGCTGATAACTTATTTTTAGAATACATAAAGGACCTCCAAACAGCAGCAATGGTTCTTTTCTGGATTAAAACAATAGAGAAAGGAAATGAAGGATGAACTTGACCTACGTGGCAATATTTCTCTCAAGCTGGATGTTGAATAAATAAAGGAGCCGAGAGAAGTTCCACTGAATGTCTTGGAGCGAAGGCAAGGATACATCCAAATTAAGAGGCGTTGGCTTATTTAAGGAGTTAGACATGCAGGCAAATGGTGACATTGCTGACCCAAAACTCTGAACCGTACATGATAGCATATGTTGGATTACTTTCACCAGTGTATTAGCAGAATTTAATCTGGTCATCCCAACGAAGGCATATAATGCCATTGAACCCATCATGAACTTAATATTGTGGTCCTGCACATAAATGGGTTAAGTAAATCATCAGCTGACAAGAAACTATCATGAAGACAATGTTTTGTTGGAATGCTTCTTTTCTTCTTTTTCTAACGTAGAACTTAGAAGCACTATCTAATTTTGACTTCATGTTGTATCTATATTACAAGTTTCAAGCTCACCACTGAAGTCTATCTGGTACTCACCTGTGAATCCCTACTCTGGCCGCTTTTAAGAAGTTCAGCACCTAGCTTGTCGGAGAAACTAAGAGATCCTCTAGAGCAAATATTCTCCAACATTTGCTGGGAGCAGGACCGCTGTTTCTCTGGGAGTCGGTAAATCCTCCATTCAGTCTCTTAGAAAAGGAAGTTCAACTATACATTTTCAAGATAGAGCTCTCCTATCATAAAACTGCTATACCAGGTAACTTAATTATCAAACCTCTATGAATCACATAATGAGCCAAAGAAGCAACTTCAGCAAGCTTGATAGTATCAAACTGATCAAATTATTTCCACACTCAGTAAAGTTTCTTGACCTCGACTTGGCCAGAAATTCAGGACAAAGTTTTGGTGATGTAGCTCTCTAAAGTGTAAAGCCACATGCAGAAAGTAGAGCATAAGACTTAAGGAACTTGGAGAGATCTCCTTGAAAGGAGTATTTCAAAGAGGTTTCTTATAGGTACTACAACTCAAGATTACTCGGTTTAGACAGCGAGGAGAGCATACCTTCCTCATGTGCTGGAGGACCACGCGCACGAACAGCAGGATTGGTCTGAATACATCGGATTCCGATGTATATCCTGTAAAGTCCTAAACTTGTTCAAACTTTTACACAGCACTAAGGTATGTTTCGAAGAATTCCTTGAAGAAACTCGGGCGGAGACAAGAAAGTGAAAACTATTAATCCACGTCAGCCATCCTTACAATTAACAACCTTTAGGCAGTGCAAACCCATTAGCTAATAAGACCGGAAAACTAAAGGTTTTACTTCATTTCGTCAGGAATTCGCTCAACCACCTAGATGAATATTAGCTCATTTGCCACAGACGAGAAGCAAGAGATTGTCAAATGCAGGAACAGCCGAGAAACCCAGCAAAATTAATCAATCCACATAGCATCTCATCAAATAGGAACGGAAAGCACTCAGAGGGAGTGATGATTACCCCTTAAAAGAATAAGGAGAAGATGATGAAGAATGGCGGGCAAGCCTCGGAGCTCGAGGATGTAAAATCAACGGCTGGGAGCTCTGTAGCTGACTCAGCAACATCTCCTTAACTCTCCCCCGGCCCTTTGCCAAAAAAGCAGAGTTGTCTACCATGCAAAGGGAAGAAGAAGAAGAAGAAGAAGAAGACGAAGACGAAGACTGAAAGAAGCTAGAAAGTGTCTTTTCTTTCTGTGGGTTAAAATTTGCTGTTTTTCTAAGGTGTGCAAGGGGGGATCAGAATGAGAGAGATGGACACACCCGGGGACCAGATATCAGTTCCTCAGCTCAGGCAGAAAGCAACCGCTGACGGCCTCAGACTTGACTATTTCGTCGCAGGTTTGATGTGTCCGCTGAAATTAATGTTGATTTGTCTCTTTCTTTCCTCCCCTGAATTTATTTTTCCTAAACCATCAGAGAAACATTTTTTAGAGTTAAAAAAATATTAATATTATTCACCAAGAAAATCATTATTAATATTATGCTAAGAAAAAATAAAATTGATTCTAAGGTTTTACAAATACAGGTAAAATTGTTAGCATATATTAAATCATAATTCTATAATTTTACGTGTCATGAACCTGAAGCATATAATAAAATTATTATTCATATTAAAAAATAAACTATGTTACTAAAAAATTGTTGTTCATGATGTAAATAAGTGGCTCGGTTTTTGGCTGATGCTAGAATAGGATTAATATTAATTAGTCTAGTAATTTGTGTCGTATTTAAACGGGTTCGTATCAGAAATCATTCAACTTTATATGACACATTTATTAAATGGGTTAAAAATATCTAACTCAAATACAACTTCCTTAACTACAGATTAATAGACACGATCCGTTTAACTGTCTAAATGTGTCATTTACATAACACACAATTAGTACAATAAATACAGTAAATACACACACTTAAACCTGTTCAATATACACATTTAGTTAAATTGATTTAATCATGTCTTGTAGGGTTACGCAGTTTAGCTTGTATTAACACGTTTATTTATACGGATAACACATGTTTAGCTCTTATAGACACAAAACACGCTTGTACTCAACTCGAATTCGTCCAATTTCGTCTTGTGTGATGTCAAATTTATGTGTCGGGTCAAAAATTGCAAATCCTAGACAACTGTCAGTTTCAGCCCAAAAAAAACCATATACATTATAATTCTTTTAAAAAAAGAGACCATTATTTATATCAACAAAAAATATTTAAAAAATGAATCAAGGAATTAGACCTAGCAAAATTCGGCTTGACTCGATAGCTCGGCACCAACCTGGCACGATAACATCATGCTGGGCCAGTGCTTATCGTGGCGGAAGCTGATCATGCAGTACCAATACGATCCAATAATTTTATGGGACGTGCTAGGCCCGATGATCCCCAGGCCATGTCGACACAATAGCCTAATTAGAGATATTTAAAAAAAACCTTAATAAACTATCATATACTATTGAATGATAGAAAAATCTCATTTATGAGCTCACTTGTAATTACAAACAAGTCATGATCAAACAGGATTATCATGCTATTAGCAGGCCAAGGCTGCCTTTGTTTTATCGTGTCGTGCCGGCTCGGCATGATATTCTAAAGGGTCGCGCTTGGGCCAACCCTTATCATGCCCTCCCCTTATCGTGTCGTGCTGGCCCGACAAGATAAGACCAAGCTGGCACGATTTGCCACATCTACAAGGAATCTGTCTATAAAAAATGAGTCGACAGCCTGGTTCCGTTTATAGATGAATAAAGTAGTGATAAGATGCCAACAAAATAATATCAAATTTAATACTGAAAAGTCATTGACTTCAAAACAATTGCATGGTGGGATAACTAAACTATAGCTAATAGCGCATCTGTTGTACGTAAAAGTGAGAAAAAAATTTAGCACGTTAGATTTTATCTTTTAAAAATATAGTTTTTTTCTCGATTAAGAAAACTCATCCGCCTAAAATATAATAGGAGAAATTGAGAATAAATAAACGCATAAAGTCTCACGACAATAATCACACTTATAGACTATTAATTGTCGGGTTGAGAATGGTACTAATGTACAAACCTCTATCTAAAAAAAGAATTTTTTATTATGTGCTCTTAACACATAATAAATAATGATTTTGTTTTCACATGTAAAATAAAATGCTCATTAAATGCATTAATTTCAATTTTTTTAGTGGGTAATGTGCTCTTCGATTAATTTTGGAAGCAATCTCTTTCATGTCAAATATAAAAACAACCACTATATAATTATTAAAAATATAATGTGTATATTTTAAATCATTAATTATATAAAAAGTTAAAGCAATTAATTTTTATAT
>CXYZ01021195.1:0-17166 GCA_900006705.1 Sonneratia caseolaris
CCATGGTAGAGCAAGGCAAAGCCTGTGGTTGGCCAAGTGATTGCCCATGGTAGACCAAGGGACAGCCTGTCGTCAAGCATTGCATCACCGGGGGTAGAGCAAGGCACAGCCCATCCTCAAGAAATGCATTGCACGTGGTAGGGCAAGGCACTGCCCATGAGCAATGGAGTGCACAGCCTGTGGTCGACCAATGGCTATTTCCATGGCTGACCAAGCCATCGCTTGTGGTAGAGTGTGGCACAGCCCGTGGTCAAGAAAGGCGTCGCTCAGGGTAGAGTAAGGCACAACCCTTGGTAGTGAAAGGCAGAGCCAGGCACCACTCGTGAGCAACTGAGCGCACTGCCTGTGGTCGACTGGGGTTGTCTCCTATGTAGACCAAGCCATCGCCGGTGGTAGAGCAAGGCACAGGCAGTTGTTGGGCAAGGCATAGCCCGTTGTAGAGCTAGGCATAGCCTGTGGTCAACCAAACCATTGCCCGTAGTAGAGCGAGGCATAGCCCGAGGTCGAGCAAGGCATCATCCATCGTAGAGCAAGGCATGGCCGGTGGTCAGCAAGGCATCGATTGAGATAGAGCCAGGCACTGCCCTGAGCAACCATGCACACAGCCTGTGGTTGACCAAGGGCTTTCTTCGTGGTCGACCAAGCCATCACTCGTGATGTAGCAAGGCACAGCCTGTGGTCGAGCAAGGCATCACCTGTGGTAGAGTGAGGCACCACCCATGGTCAAACAAGCGATGGCCTGTGGTAGAGCCAGGCACAACCGATGGTCAAGCAAGGCATTATCAGTGTTAGTGCAAGGCACAGCATGCGGTTGAGCAAGGCATTGCTTGACGGGGAGCCAGGCACTGCCTGTGAGGGACCGAGCACACAGCCTGTGCTTGACCTAGCCATCGCCTGAGGTAGAGCAAGGCACTGCCCATGGTCGACCTAGAGCTATTGCTGTCGCCGACCAAGACACTGCCCAAGATCGACCAAGGGCTGTCCACGTGGTTGGGCAAGCTATCGCTCGTGGTAGAGCAAGGCACTACCCATGAGCAACCAAGTGCAGAGCCCGGGGTCGATAAAGGCATCACAGATGATCGACCAAAGGCTATTGCCATGGGGGAGCAAGGTGTTGCCCATGGTGGAGCAATGCACTGCCCTTGTGCGACCAAGCTCACAGCCCATGATCAACAGAGGGCTGTCTTTGTGGTTGACCAAGCCATCGCACAAGGTGGAGTAAGGCATCACCATGGTAGAGAGAGTCATAGCCCGTGGTCAAGCAAGGCATCGCCCATGGTAGAGCAAGGCACTGCTTGTGGTTGACAAAGTGTTGTGGCCATGGTCAATCAAGGAGTCAACCCTTCATCGAGCAAGGGCTGTCACTGTGGTTGAGCAAGGCATCGCCCATGGTAGAGAATGGCACTGCCCATGATCGACCGAGTGCACAGCCTGTGATCAACCGATGCTTGTCTGTTTGGTCGACCAAGCCATTGCCTGTGCTAGAGCATGGCTCAGCCCATGGTCAAGGAAGCTATCACCCATGTTAGAGCAAGGCACAGACCATGGTCGGCCAAGCCATGGCCCGTGGTAGGGCGGAGGAACGACGGAGAGGGGGAAAGGCATTGCCCATGAGCGACCGAGCACACAACCAGTGGTCGACCAAGGGCTGTCTCCATGGTCACCCAAGCCATCACCTATGGTAGAGCAAGGCCCAACCCGTGGCCGAACATGCCATTGCCCATGGTCGAGCAAGGCATCGGCAGAGGTAGAGCATGGCACTGCACGCGAGAGATCAAGTGCATAGCTAGTGGTCAACTGATGGCAGGCTCCAGGGTGGACAAAGCCATTGCCCTTGGGAGAGCAAGGCATAGCCTGTGGTAGAGAATTGCACAGGCAATGGTCAAGCAAGCCATTGCCCGTGGTTGAGCAAGGCATTGCCAGAGGTAGAGCATGGCACTGCACGTGAGAGATCAAGTGCATAGCCAGTGGTCAACTGATGGCAGTCTCCATGGTGGACCAAGCCATTGCCCTTGGTAGAGCAAGGCATAGCCTGTGGTAGAGAAATGCACAGGCCATGGTCAAGCAAGCCATTGCCCGTGGTAGAGCAAGGCATAGCTTGTGGTTGGCCAAGCAGTTTCCTGTGGTAGACCAAGGGACAGTCGTGGTCAAGCATGGCATCACCCATGGTAGAGCAAGGCACAACCCGTCGTCAAGCAAGGCATCACATGCGGTAGGGCAAGGTACTACCTGTAAGCAACTGTGTGCACAGCCCGTGGTCAACTGAGGGCTATCTTTGTGGTCAATCGAGCCGTTGCTCATGGTAGAGCGAGGCACAATCCTTGGTAGTGCAAGGCACAGCCCATGGTCAGGCAAGGTGTTGCCTGGGGTAGAGCAAGGCACAATCCTTGGTAGTGCAAGGTACAGCCCGTGCCAGAGCCAGGCACCACTCGTGAGCAACCGAGTGCACTGCCTGGGGTTGATCGGGAGTTGTCTCCGTGGTCAACCAAGCCATCACCCATGGTGTAGCAAGGCATAGCTTGTGGTCGAGCAAGGCATCACCCATGGTAGAGCGAGGCACAGCCCATGGTCGAACAAGGCATCATCCGTCATAGAGCAAGGCATAGTCTGTGGTCGAGCAGGGCATCACTTGAGGTAGAGCCAAGCACTGCCCTGAGCAACCATGCACACAGCCCATGGTCAACCGAGGGCTTTCTTCGTGGTCGACCAAGCCATCACTCATGGTGGAGCAAGGCATAGCCTGTGGTCGAGCAAGGCATCGTCCATGGTAGAGTGAGGCACTGCCTGTGGTCAAACAAGTGATGGCCTGTGGTAGAGCTGGGCACAGCCAGTGGTCGAGCAAGGCATCGCAGGTGGTAGAGCAAGGCATCAGCACGTGGTTGAGCAAGGCATCGCCCAACGGAGAGCCAGGCACTGCCCGTGAGCGACTGAGCACTCAGCCTGTGGTCAACTGAGGGGCCGTCTTCGTGGTTGACCAAGCCATTGCCCATGGTAGAGCAAGGAATAGCCCATGGTCGAGCAAGGCATTGCTGGTGGTTGGGCAAGGCATAGACCATGGTAGAGCCAAGCACTACCTGTGAGTGACCGAGCACACAGCCAGTGCTCAACTGAACCATTGCCCAAGGTAGAGCAAGGCATAGCCCGCAGTGGACCAATTGCCCCGTGGTCAGGCAAGGCATTGCCTGGGGTAGAGCAAGGCATAGCCTTTAGTAGTGCAAGGTACAGCTGTGCCAGAGCCAGTCACCGCTCATGAGCAACTGAGTGCACTACCCGTGGTTGATCAGGAGTTGTCTCCGATGTCGACCAAGACATCGCTGTTGGTAGAGCAAGGCACAGCCAGTTGTTGGGCAAGGAATAGCCCGTGGTCGTCCAAGCCATTGCTCGTCGTAGAGCGAGGCATCGCCTGTTGGAGAGCAAGGCATAACCTGGGGTCAAGCAAGGCATTGCCTGAGGTAGAGCCAGGCATTGTCTTGAGCAACCATGTGCATAGCCTGTGGTCAAGCATGGCATAGCCCATGGTAGAGCATGGCAATGCCAGTGGTAGAGCAATGCACAGCCCGTGGTTGCGCAAGGCATGGCCTGAGGTAGAGCCAGGCCTTGTCTTGAGCAACCCTGTGCATAGCCTGTGGTCAAGCAAGGCATAGCCCATGGTAGAGCAAGGCACAGCCCGTGGTCGGGCAAGGAATCACCCGTGGCAGAGCCAGAGCAAGGCACAGGCTGAGGTTGGGTAAGGCATCACCCACAGTGGAGCAAGGCACAGCCCGTGGTTGAGCAAGGCACAGCCGGTGGTTAAGCAAGGCATGGCCTGGGGTAGAGCCAGGCACTACACAGCAAAACTGAGCACACAGCCCGTGGTAGAGCAAGGCACAACCCGTGGTAGTGCAATGTACAGCGCGAGGCAGAGCAGGCCCCACTCAAGAGTAACTGAGCGTACTACCCATGGTCGACTGGGGGGGACTCTATGCTAAGCCAAGCCTTCGCCAGTGGATGAGAAAGGCACAGCCCGTGGGGGGGCAAGTCATCACCCGCCATGGAGTAAGGCACTGCCCATGGTTGAGCAAGGGTTGACCAGTGGAATAGGAAGGCCCAGCTCGTCGTCGAGCAAGGCATCCCCCGGCATAGAGCAAGGCACAACCCCTGGTAGTGCAATGTACAGCTCGAGGCAGAGCAGGCACCACTCAAGAGTAACTGAGCGCACTACCCATGGTCGACTGGGGTAGTCTCTAATGTCAGCCAAGCCATCGCCAGTGGAAGAGCAAGGCACAGCCCGTGGTGGGGCAAGTCATCACCCGTCATGGAGTAAGGCACAGCCCATGGTTGAGCAAGGCTTCGCCTATGGTGGAGCCAGGTACTGCCCTGAGCAACCGGGCGCACAGCCCGTGGTTGACCAAGGGCTTTCTCCGTGGTTGACCAAGCCATTGCCCATGGTGTAGAAAGGCATAGCCTATGGTCAAGCAAGGCATCACCTGTGGAAAAGCGAGGCACAGCCCATGGTTGAACAAGGCATCATCCGTCGTAGAGCAAGGCATAGCCTGTGGTCGAGCAAGGCCTCGCTTGAGGTAGAGCCAGGCACTGCCCAGAGCAACCGTGCACAGCCCGTGTTCAACTGAGGGCTTTCTTCATGGTGGACCCTGCCATCACTCATGGTGGAGCAAGGCACAGCCTGTGGTCAAGCAAGGCATTGCCAGTGGTAGAGCGAGGCACCACCCGTGGTCAAACAAGCGATGGCCTGTGGTAGAGCCAGGCACAGCCAGTGGTTGAGCAAGGCACGGCCGGTGGTAGAGCAAGGCACAGCTAGTGGCTGAGCAAGGCATCGCCTGACAGAAGGCCATGCACTGCCTGTGAGCAACCAACACTCAACCCGTGGTCAACTGAGGGCTATCTTCAAGGTCACCCAAGCCATTGCCCGTGGTAGAACAAGGAATAGCCCATGGTAGAGCCAGGCACTACCTGTGAGTGGCCGAGTGCACAGCCAATGCTCAACCAAGCCATTGTCCGAGGTAGAGCAAGGCACAACCCATGGTGGACCAATTGCCCATGGTCAGGCAAGGCGTCGCCCAGGGTACAGCAAGGCACAACCCTTGGTAGTGCAAGGTACAGCCCGTGCCAGAGCCAGGCACCGCTCATGAGTGACCAAGTGCACTGCCCGTGGTCGATCGGGAGTTGTCTCCGACATCGACCAAGCCATCACAAGTGGCAGAGCAAGGCATAGCCAGTTGTCGAGCAAGGCATAGCCTGTTGTAGAGCCAGGCATAGCCCATGGTCACCCAAGCCATTGCTCGTGGTAGAGCAAGGCATAGCCTGTGGTCAAGCAAGGCATAGCCCGTGGTCAAGCCAGGTAGAGCCAGGCATTGCCTTAAGCAACCATGCGCATAGCCTGTGGTCAAGCAAGGCATAGCCCGAGGTCAAGCCAGGTAGCGACAGGCATTGCCTTAAGTAACCCTGCTCATAGCCTGTGGTGGAGCAAGGCATTGTCTGAGGTCGAGCCAGGCATTGCCTGAAGCAACCATGCGCATCGCCTGTGGTCAAGCACGCCATAGCCCGTGGTCGGCCAAGGCATAGCCCGTGGGCAAGCCAGGTAGAGCGAGGCATAGCCCGAGGTTGAGCAAGCCACAGCCCATGGTCGGGCAAGGCATTGCTCATGGCATAGCCAAGCATAGCCCATGGTTGACCAAGCCATTACCTGTGGTAGAGCGAGGCACAAGCCAAGGTCGGGTAAGGCATCACCCACGGTGGAGTTAGGCACAGCCCGTCGCCGAGCAAGGCATGGCTTGTGGTAGAGCCAGACACTACCCTGAATAACTGAGCGCACAGCCCGTGGTAGAGCAAGGCATAGCCTGTGGTCAACCAAGGCAATGCCCATGGAAGAGCAGCACACAGGCCATGGTGGAGCAAGCCATTGCCTATGGTACAGCAAGGCCCAGCCTGTGGTTGGCCAAGCAATTTCCCGTGGTAGACCAAGGCAATGCCCATGGTTGAGCATGGCAAGACCAGTGGTAGAGGAAGGCACAGCCCGCCATCGAGCAAGTTATCACACGTGGTAGGGCAAGGCTCTGCCCGTGAGCAACTGAGTGCACAGCCTGAGGTCAACCGAGGGCTATCTCCATGGATGACCAAGCCATTGCTCGTGGTAGACCAAGGCACAGCCCATGGTCGAGCAAGGCATTGCCCGGCATAGAGCAAGGCACTACCCCTGGTAGTGCAATGTACAGCCTGAGGCAGAGCCAGGCACTGCTCATGAGTAACTGAGCGCACTACCCGTGGTTGACTGGGGGTTGTTTCAGATGTCAACCAAGCCATCGCCGGTGGAAGAGAAAGGCACAGCCAGTGGTGGGGCAAGGCATCACCCATGGGGGGGTAAGGCACAGGCCATGGTCGAGCAAGGCATCGCCTGTGGTGGAGCCAGGTACTGCCCTGAGCAACCGTGTGCACAGCCTGTGGTCGACCAAGCCATTGCCCATGGGGTAGCAAGGCATAGCCTATGGTCAAGCATGTCAATTCCCTTGGTAGAGCGAGGCACAGCCCAAGGTCAAACAAGCCATGGCCCATGGTAGAGCCAGACACAGCCAGTGGTCGAGCAAGGCACAGCACATAGTCGAACAAGGCATCGCCCAAGGAAGAGCCAGGCACTGCCAGTGAGTGACTAAGCGCACGTAGCCTGTGCTTGACGAAGGCATTGCCTGAGGTAAGGCATTGCACAGCCTGCGGAGGAGCAATGCATCCCCCGTGGTAGAGCCAGGCACAGCCAGTGGTCGAGCAAGGCATCGCCCAAGGTAGAGCCAAGCACTGCCAGTGAGTGACTAAGCGCACATAGCCTGTGCTTGACCAAGGCATTGCCTGAGGTAGGGCATTGCACAGCCTGTGGAGGAGCAATGCATCACCCGTGGTAGAGCAAGGCACAACTCGTGGCCGACCAAGGTATCGTCTGTGATGGACCAAGGCACTGCCAGTGGTTGATGTAGAGCTGTAGCTGTTGTCAATCAAGGAGTCGCCCCATGATTGACCAAGGCCTATTGCCATGGTCGAGCAAGGCATCACTCAAGGTAGAGCAAGCCACTGCCCACGAGTGACCAAGTGCACAGCCCGTGGTCAATCAAGGCATCACAGGTGATTGACCAAGGGCTATTGCCATGGTGGAGCAATGCACTACCCTTGTGTGACCGACCTCATGGCCCATCATCAACAGAGGACTATCTCCGTGGTTGACCAAGCCATTGCCCAGGGTGGGGCTAGGCATTGCCCATGGTAGAGCAAGGCATGGCCCGTGGTCGATGAAGTGCTGTGGCCATGGTCAGTCAAGGTGTTGCCCCATGATTGACCAAGGGCTGTCACTGTGCTCGAACAAGGCATTGCCCATGGTTGAGAAAGGCACTGCCCATTAGCGATTGAGTGCATAGCCCATGGTCGATCGATGCCTGTCTATATGGTTGACCAAGCCATTGCCCTTGGTCGAGCAAGGTATTGATCATGGTAGAGCGAGGCATAGCCTGTGTTCGACCAAGCCATGGTCCGTGGTAGAGCAAAGAACAGCCGGTGGTGCTGCAATGCATCACATGTGGTAGAGTAAGGCACTGCCTATGAGCAACTGAGCACACTGCCCATGGTTGACCGAGGGCTGTCTCCATGGTTGACCAAACCATTGCCCATGGTAGAGCAAGGCACAACTGATGGTCAAACTTGCCGTTGCCCAAGGTAGAGCAAGGCACAGCCCATGGTCAAAAGGCATCACCCATGGTAAGGCGACACAACCCGTGGTCGAACATGCCATTGCCTGTGGAAGAGCCAGGCACAGCTCGTGGTCGAGCAAGGCATCACCTGTAGTAGAGCGAGGCACCACCCGTGGTCAAACATACCATCGCTCATGGTAGAGCCAGGCACAGTCCATGGTTGAGCAAGCCATTGCCCGTGGTTGACCAAGGGCTGTCTCCATGGTCCTCCATGACATCGCCCATGGTAGAGCTAGGCACAGCTAGTGGTCAAGCTAGTCATAGCCCATGGTAGAGTGAGGCACAGCATGTGATCAACCAAGCCATTGCCTGTGGTACTGTGAGGCACAGCCCAATGTCACAAGGCAATGACCATGGTAGAGCCAGCCACAGCATGTGGTCGATCGGGGCATCACTCATGGTTGAGCAGAGTGCTGTCCATGGTTGACCAATCGCTGTCGCCATGGCCGATCAAGGCATCACCATTGGTAGTGCATGGAACTGCTTGTGAGCGACTGATTGCACAGCTTGTGGTCAATCAAGTCATCAACCGTGATCAACCAAGGGCTGCCACCGTGGTTGACCAAGGCATCGCCTGTGGTGGAGCAAGGCATTGTCTGTGAGCAACCGAGTGTGTAGCTCGAGGTCGATGGAGGGCTGGCTCCATGGTCAACCAAGCCATCTCCTGTGGTAGAGCAAGGCACAGCCCGTGGTCATCCAATGGCTGTCTCCTTGGTTGACCATGCAATCACCCATGGTAGAGCAAGGCACAGCCAGTGGTTGAGCAAGGCGTTGCCTATGGTAGAGTGAGGCATAGCCCATNTGGTCGAGCAAGGCATCACCTGTAGTAGAGCGAGGCACCACCCGTGGTCAAACATACCATCGCTCATGGTAGAGCCAGGCACAGTCCATGGTTGAGCAAGCCATTGCCCGTGGTTGACCAAGGGCTGTCTCCATGGTCCTCCATGACATCGCCCATGGTAGAGCTAGGCACAGCTAGTGGTCAAGCTAGTCATAGCCCATGGTAGAGTGAGGCACAGCATGTGATCAACCAAGCCATTGCCTGTGGTACTGTGAGGCACAGCCCAATGTCACAAGGCAATGACCATGGTAGAGCCAGCCACAGCAGGTGGTCGATCGGGGCATCACTCATGGTTAAGCAGAGTGCTGTCCATGGTTGACCAATCGCTGTAGCCATGGCCGATCAAGGCATCACCATTGTTATATCATGGAACTGCTTGTGAGCGACTGATTACACAGCTTGTGGTCAATCACGTCATCGACCGTGATCAACCAAGGGCTGCCACCGTGGTTGACCAAGGCATCGCCTGTGGTGGAGCAAGGCATTGTCTGTGAGCAACCGAGTGTGTAGCTCGAGGTCGATGGAGGGCTGGCTCCATGGTCAACCAAGCCATCTCCTGTGGTAGAGCAAGGCACAGCCTGTGGCTGAGCAAGGCGTTCCGTATGGTAGAGTGAGGCATAGCCCATGGTACAGTGAGGCACAGCTCGTTGTTGAGCAAGGCAATGACTGTGGTAGGGCCAGCCACAGCCATGGTCAAGTGGGGCATCGCCTATGGTAGTGCAAGGCATTGCCCACAGTTGACCAAGCACTATCGCCATGGCCGATCAAGGCGTCACCCATGGTAGAGCATGGCATTCCCCATTAGCTACTGAGTGCACAGCCTGTGGTCACCTGAGGGCTGTCTCCGTGGGACAAAGCCATCACCCATGGGAGTTGAAGGCATTGCCCATGGCCGAATCGAGGGTAGTCTCCATGGTCGACCAAGCCATCACCTTTGTAGATGAAGGCTCAGCCCATGCTCATCGGTAGAGGAAGTCGCAGCTGGTAGTCGAGTGAGGCATTGCCCATTGTAGAGCATGGCGCAACCCGTGGTCAACTGAGGGCTGTCTCCATGGAAGACCAAGCCATCACCCGTGGTAGGGCGAGGCACAGCCCATGGTTGAGCAAGGCATCACCTTTGGTAGAACCAGGGGTAGGCTCTGGTCAACGTAGGGCTGTCTCTGTGGTCGATCAAGCCATCGCCAGGGGTAGAGCAAGGCACAGTCCATGGTGGAGGTAGGCAATGCCCCTGGTAGAGCAAGGCATAGCCTGTGGTCGACCAAGTGCTGTCACCATGGTTGGTCAAGGCGTCACCCCATGATTGTTGAAGGGCTTTCACTGTGGTCGAGCGAGGCATTGCCCGTGGAAGAGCAAGGCACTGCCCATGAGCGACCGAGTGCATACCCCGTGGTTGATCAAGGCATTGCTTGTCATCCACAATGGGCTGTCATTGTGGTTGAGCAAGGCATTGCCCATGGTAGAGCAAGGCACTACCTGTAAGAGACCAAGTGCACAGGCCGTGGTTGACCAAGGGCTGTCTCTGTGGTCCACCAATCCATCAACCCTGGTAGAGCAAGGCCCTACCTGTAAGAGATCAAGTGCACAGGCCGGGGTTGACCAAGGGCTGCCTCTGTGGTCTACCAGTCCATCAACCATGGTAGAGCGAGGCACAGCCTGTGGTCGAGGAAGGCACCGTCTGTGGTAGAGTCAAGTGCAGCCTGTGGGCCGTCAAGGGCTGTCTCCGGGGTCGACCAAGCCATCCCCCATGGTAGAGCAAGGGACAGCCTGTGGTACAGCAAGGCACTGCACGTGGTTGACCAAGGCATTGCTTGTCGTCCACAATGGGCTGTCCTTGTGCTTGACCAAGGCATTGCCCATGGTAAAGCAAGGCACAGCCCGTGGTCGAGGAAGGCATCGTCTGTGGTAGAGTGAAGTGCAGCCTGTGGTCGGTCAAGGGCTGTCTCCGTGGTCGACCAAGCCATCGC
Source organism: Sonneratia caseolaris (assembly GCA_900006705.1). NCBI lineage: Eukaryota > Viridiplantae > Streptophyta > Magnoliopsida > Myrtales > Lythraceae > Sonneratia > Sonneratia caseolaris. The sequence goes on from CXYZ01021195.1 coordinate 10,533, forward strand.
CCATGGTAGAGCAAGGCACAGCCCTTCGTGGACAAAGGCAACGCCCTGGTAAAGCAAGGCACAGCCCGTGGTCAACCAAGCACTGTTGCTGTGGTTGGTCAAGGCATTGCCCCATGATCGTTGAAGGGCTGTCACCATGGTTGATCAAGGCATTGCCCGTCATCGATGATGGGCTGTTGTCGTGGTTGTGCAAGGCATTGCCTGTGGTAGAGCAAGGCACTACCCTGAGCGTCCCAGCACACAGGTCATGGTCAACCAAGGGCTGTCTCCGTGGTTGACCAAACTGTCGCTCATGGTAGAGGAAGGCACAGCCTGTGGAAGAGCAAGGCACAACTCTTGGCAGAGCAAGGAATAGCTTGTGGAAGAGTGAGGCACAGCCCTAGGTAAACCGAGGCATTGCCCCTGGTCGAGGAAGGCATCACCCGTGGTAGAGAAAGGCACAACCTGTGGTCGACCTGGCATTGCCCGTGGTCAAGCATGGCACTACATGTGGTAGACGAAGCATTGTCGCCATCATCATCAAGGTGTCACCCCATGATCAACCAATGGCTGTCTCCATGGTCAAGCAAGGCGTCGCCTGTGGTAGATAGAGCGGGGCAAGTGCCTGTCAGTGACCGAGCTGACAGCCCATGGTCGACCAGGGCATTGCCCATGGTAGACGAGGCACAACTGGTGGTCAAGCAAGGCATCGCCTGTGGTAGATAGAGCGAGGCAGTGCCTGTCAGTGACCGAGCTTACAGCCCATGGTCGACCAAGGCATCGCCCATGGTAGAACAAGGCACAGCCCGCAGTCAACCAAGGGCTGTCTCCACAGTTGAGAGGCATCACCCGTGGTTGACTGAGGCATAGCCCATCGTCGAGTGAGGCATTGCCCGTGAAAGAGCTAGGCACTTCCAGTGATCGAGCGAGGCAACACCCACGGTAGAGCATGGCACAGCCTGTGGTTGAGCCAGGCATCGCCTGTGGTAGAGCGAGGAATAGCCCGTGCTCGACAAGGGCTGTCTCCATGGTCGAGCAAGGCATTGCTCATTGTAGAGCTAGGCACAGCCTGAGGTCAAGCAAGGCACCACCCATGGTAGAGCTCAGTCCTACCTGTCAGCAACCAAGTGCACAGCCTGTGGTAGAACAAGGCATAGTAGGTGGTCGAGCAAGGCATTGCCCATGGTAGCGTGAGGGGCACCCCGTGGTCGACCGAGGGCAGTCTCCATGGCCGACCAAGTCATTGCCTGTGGTGAGGCAAGGCCCAGCACATGGTCAACCCAAGGCAATCTCCCTGGTCGACCATGCCATCACCCGTGGCAGAGCGAGGCACAGACCGTGGTCAATTGAGGGCTGTCTACTTGGTCAAGCAAGGCATTGCCCATGGTAGAGCGAGGTGCAGCCCGTGGTAGAGCTAGGCACATCCCGTCAGCGACCGAGCGCACTGCCTGTGGTCCGCCAAGCCATCACCCCTGGTGGAGCAAGGCGCAGCCCGTAGATGACCGATGGCTGTCTCCATGGTCGACCAAGTCATCATCCATGGTAGAGCCAGGCACAGTCCATGTTCGAGCAATGCATTGCTCATGGTAGAGTGAGGCACAGTCAGTGGTCAATAGAGGGCTGTCTCTGTGGTTGACCCAGCCATTGCCTGTGGTAGAGTGAGGCACTGCCCGTGGTCGAGCATGGCATTGCTTGTGACGGAGCAAGGTGCTGCCCATGGTCAACTGACGGCTGTCTCCATGGTCAAGCACGCCTTCACCTGTGGTAGAGTGGGCCACAGCCCATGGTCAACCAAGGGTTGTCCCGTGGTCACCCAAGCCATCGCCTGTGGTAGAGGGCGGCACAGCCCGTGGTTGAGCAAGAAATCACCCGTGGTAGAGGGATGTGCTAGCCAAGGTTGGCCAAGAGACGTCTCCGTGGTCAACCAAGCCATCGCTGGTGGTAGAACCAGGCACTGCCTGTGGTTGAGGAAGGCACAGCTAGTGGTCAAGTAAGGGATTGCCCATGGTAGAGCAAGGCACAGCCCATGGTCAAGCAAGCCATTGCCCGTGGTAGAGTGAGGCATAGCCCACGGTCAAGCATGTCATCACACGTGGTAGAGCCAGGTGCAGCCTGTGGTCAACAGAGGACTGTCTTCGTGGTTGACCAATCCATCGCCTGTGGTAGAGGAAGGCACAGCTAGTGGTCAAGGAAGGGATTGCCTATGGTAGAGCAAGGCGCAGTCCCTGGTCAATTGAGGGCTTTCTTCATAGTGGACCAAGCAATCCCCCGTGGTAGGGCAAGGCAACCGCAAGGCATTGCCCGTGGGAGATCGAGGCACAGCGCACAGTCACTGAGGGCTGGCTTCAGGGGTGAGCAAGTCACTGCTCGTGGTAGAGTGAGGCACAGCCGGTGGTCGACCAAGGACTGTCTCGTTGGTCAGCCCACGCATTGCCCGTGGTAGATCGAGGCACAGCGCACAGTCACTGAGGGCTGGCTTCAGGGGTGAGCAAGTCACTGCTCGTGGTAGAGTGAGGCACAGCCGGTGGTCGACCAAGGACTGTATCGTTGGTCAACGAACCCATTGACCGTGGTAGAGCAAGGCGCAGTCCATGGTCAATTGAGGGCTTTCTTCATGGTGGACCAAGCAATCACCCGTGGTAGGGCAAGGCAGCCTGTGGTCGGGCAAGGCAACCGCAAGGCATTGCCCGTGGTAGATCGAGGCACAGTCCACAGTCACTGAGGGCTGTCTTCATGGTTGAGCAAGGCATTGCTCGTGGTAGAGTGAGGCACAGCCCGTGGTCGAGTGAGGCATCACCCATGGAAGAGCTGGGCATTGCCATCAGTGACCCAGTGCACAACTCATGGTCAACTGAGGGCTGTCTCTGGGGTCGGCCAAGCCTTTGCCCGCGGCAGACCAAGGCACAGCCCGTGGTCGAGCAAGGCATTCCCCTTGGTAGAGTGAGGTGCTGCCTGTGGTCTACCAAGGCATCACCCGTGGCAGAACGAGGCACAACCCATGGTCAAGCAAGGCACAGCGGGTGGAAGAGCTAGGCACTGCCATCAGCGACCCAGCGCACAGCCTGTGACAGAATGAGGGTTGTCTCCATGGTTGAGCAAGGCACCGCCCGTGGTAGAGTGAGGCATAGCCTGTGGTCAAGCGATGTATCACCCTTGGAAGAGCTATGCATTGCCAGTCAGCGACCGAGCATGCAACCTGTGATTGACCATGGGCTGTCTTCATGGTTGACCAAGCCATCACCCATGGTAGAGCAAGGCATTGGCTGTGGAAGAGCTAGGCACTACCCTTCAGAGATCAAGTGCATTGCCCATGGTCGGCTGATGGCTTACACCAATGCCTGTGCTAAAGCACCGCACAGCCCATGGTCGAGCAAGGCATTGCCTGTGGTAGAGCGAGGTGAAGCCCATGGTCGACCGAGGGCTGTCTCTGTGATCGAGCAAGGCATCACCCATTGTAGAGTGAGGCACAGCCTGTGGTAGAGTGAGCCATCACCCATGGAAGAGCTAGGCACTACCATCAGCAACCCAGCATACAGCCCTTGGTTGACTGAGGGCTATCTCTGTGGTCAGCCAAGCCATTGCCCATGGTAGAGCAAGGCATAGCCCATGGTCTAGCAAGGCATCACCCTGGGTAGAATGAGGTGCTGCCCATGGTCAACCGTGGGCAGTCTCTGGGGTTGACCAAGCTATTGCCCGTGGTAGAGCCAGACACTGCCCATGGTCTAGCATGGCATAGCCTATGGTCGGCCGAGGCCTGTCTCCGTGGTTGACCAAGCCATTGCCCATGCAGAGCAGGGCACAGCCTGTGGTTGAGCAAGGCATCACCTGTGGTAGAGCGAGGCATAGCCTGTCATCGACTGAGGACTGTCTCCACGGTCGAGCAAGGCATCACCCGGGTAGAGCAAGGCACGGTCTGTTGTCGAGCAAGACATCACCTGTGGTAGAGTGAGGCACTGCCTGTGGTCGAGCAAGGCATCGCCTGTGGTAGAGCAAGGCACTGCCCATCAGCAAGCGAGTGTACTGCCCATGGTTGAGCAAGGCATCATTCGTGGTAGAGCGAGGTGCAGCCAGTGGTTGACGAAGGGCTTTCACCACGGTTGACCGAGCCATTGCCTGTGGTCGAGCATTGCATCACCCATAGGAGAGCGAGGCACAGCACATGGTCGACCGAGGGCTGTCTCTGTGGTCGACCAAGCCATTGCTGCTGGTAGAGCCAGGCACAGTCCATGCTGCAGCAAGGCATCGCCCGTGGTAGAGAGAGGCATAGCAAGTGGTCAATCGAGGGCTGTCTCTGTGGTTGACCAAGCCATTGCCTGTGGTAGAGTGAGGCACAGTCCATTGTCGAGCAACACATTGCCCTTAGTAGAGCTAGGTGCAGCCCATGATCGACCAATGGCTGTCTCCATGGTCGAGTAAGGCACTGCCCATGGTAGAGTGAGGCACTGCCCATCAGTAACCGAGTGCACAGCCTGTCGTCAACCGTGGGCCGTCAATGGGGTCGGCCAAGCCATCACCCGTGGTAGTGTGAGGCACAGCCCATGGTAGAATGAGTGCTGTCTCCATGGTTGACCAAGCCATCGGCTGCAGTAGAGCAAGGCACAGCCCATGGTCAACGAAGCCATCACCCGTGGTCAACCGAGGGCTGTCTCCGTGGTCGACCAAGCCATCTCCCATGGTAGTGCGAAGCACAGCAAGTTGTTGGCCATTGCCCATGGTAGTGCGAGGCACAGCACATCATCGACCGAGCGCTGTCTCTGTGATCGACCAAGCCATTGCAGCCAGTAGAGCCAGCCACAGCCAGTGGTGCTGCAAGGCATCACCCATGTTAGAGTGAGGCACAGCCTGTTGTCGACCAAGTGCAGTGTCTAGCACTATGATGTTTGATGCGTTGATCGACCAAGGAAACAACCCTTGGTCAATGATGGGCGATCCATTGATCGACCATGGTTTGAGCACTCGGTCGCTAATGGGCAGTGCCTCGCTCTACCATGCCAACTGCCCTTGGTCAATGATGGGGTGATCCCCTGATTGACCTTAGCAACAGCTCTATGTTGACCATGGGCAGTGCATTACTCTACCACAGGCGATGCCATAGTCGACCATGGTCAGTGCCTTGCTCGACCACAGGCCCTGCCTTACTTTACTGCAGGGCATGCCTTGGTCGACCACAGTCTGTGCCTCACTTGACCACAGGCTGGGCCATGCTCTACCACGGGCGTTGCCTTGCCCAACCACAGGCTGTGCCTTGCTCTACCATGGGCAATGGCTTAATGGACCATGGGCTGTGCCTTGCCCTTCCGCAGGCGATCCCTTGCTCAACCATAGGTTGTGCCTTGCTCCACCATGTTCTATGGCTTCGTCGACCACAGGATGTGCCTTGCCCTACCACTGACTGTGCCTCATTCTACCATGGGCAATGGCTTGATCAACCACAGAGATAGCCCTCAGTTGACCATGGGTTGTTCCACAATCTACCAAGGGCAATGACTCACTCAACCACGGGCTGTGCCTTGCTCTACCATGGGTGATGGCTTGGTTGACTATGGAGACAGCCCTTGGTCGACCACGGTTCATGCACTTGGTTGCTGATGGGTAGTGCCTCATTCTACCACTGGCAATGTCTTGGTAGCCCATGGAGACGGCCCTCGGTTGACCGTGGGCTGTGCCTCACTCTACCTATGGCGATGCCTTGCTTGACCACATACTGTGCCTTGCTCTACCACAGGCATTGCCTAGCTCGACAATGGACTGTGCCTTGCTCTACCTCGGGCTATGGCTTGGCTGACCACAGGATGTGCCTTGCCATACCACAGGCGATGCCTCGCTCGACCATGGGCTATGCCTCGTTCTACCAGGGGCGATGGCTTGGTCGACTCTGGAGACAGCCCTCAGTTGACCATGGTGACAGGGTTTGTCAACCACAGCAACAGCCCTTGCTCTACCATGAAAACAATGCCAGATCGACCTTGGGCTGTGCTGCGTCAACCACAGGTGATAGCTTGGTTGATGACAGAGACAGACCTCGGTTGAACATGGGCTGTGCACATGGGTGCTGATGGGCAGTGCCTTGTTCTACAATGTGCGATGCCTTGTTTGACCAAGGCAACAGCCCTTGGTCAATGAGGGGCGATACCTTGATCAACCATGGGTTGTGCACTCGGTTGCTCCGGCATAGTTCCTTGCTCTACCATGAAAACAATGCCAGGTCGACCTTGGGCTGTGCTAGGTCAACCACAGGTGATAGCACTACATCAACCATGGGCAGTGACATACTCTACCACGGGCGACCATGGGCTGTGTCTTGCTCTACTGCAGTCCATGTCTTGGTCGACCACTGGTGAAGCCTTGCTCTACCACGGGCCGTGCCTTGCTCTACCATGGGTGATGCCTTGCTTGACCATGGGCTGTGCATCGCCCTATGACGGGCCATGGCTTGGTCGACCATGAGATGTGCTTTGTGCTAGCATGGACGATGCCTTGCTCGACCTTGGTTGTGCTTCGCTGTACCAAGGGCAATGCCCTGCTCGAGCAGGGGCTGTGCCTTGACCTTACCACGGGCTTTGGCTTTGTTGACCACAGGATGTGCCTTGGACTACCACTGGTTGTGCCTCACTCCACCATAGGGGATCGCTTGGTTGACCACAGAGACAGCCCT